>FJVC01000414.1:132564-158076 GCA_900074895.1 Rhynchosporium secalis
ACCCCCTCTCTCTCCGTGTACCAGGTTCATAGTTATCCTGATGTCCATCCTTAAGCCTTTGTATTATAATTACAGTCGATGACAGGCGCAGGGCCATAAGGTTGAGAATCAAATACCATAATAGTAGTAGTATTGAAGTAATTACTTAGAGAGTCTGAATAGCTTCAGTGATACTGCCCTTGCGCAGTACAGGAATTTTGAACTCAGGGGTAATTATGAAAATTTTCATTAGGTATATATTAATAGCTCTAGCCCCTTGGTACAAATTTGTATAGTAGGGATAGTTTTTTAGATACACTCGCCAAGTGACTAGAATTTTAGCGTATGGCTATTTAGCTATTTGACCATGGCGATTTAGCTGTGGCCTAAATCAATCTCATCCGATCCTGTCAGATCCTGAAACATCTAGAGCTGATCCTTATCCGGGGGTCGGGAGGGAAACATTTTCGGCCTTCTGGACAAATTCAAAGACCGTGTGGAAGCCGTCGGCAGGCCTTGATCCCTCTCACAAGGACCGGCTCTTGCTCGAGGGTCCGAAGACCGGCTTGGCCGAGTACGTTCGTGGAGGGTGTATCATTTAACAATAAGTGCGGCGTTTCGAAATAAAAACACATCTGGTGTTTTCCGGACACGTTCAATTCCAATGCGTCTTATTTATGCATGACTCGCAAAGAATCTGGATGGTGCTGCCAAATTCCCCAATCCAGCCGCCGACCGTCAGTCCCCTTTACCTTCCCCACGGATTTTCAAGCCCCTGCAGTCTGGGCAGGTCGCCGTTGAACCCATCACGTCTGGAGATCCAGCCTCTCAAAGTTGGTTGGTTGTACATGGAATCCGGAGAGGCGCGAAATTCGGCGGTATTGTGCCATTGCGGCTGTTTAAAAGCTGCGCAGTTACTCGTAAGTGAGCAGGTTTTACACTGCATGCTGACGTGTAACCGAAGTCTAACGACATCACTTCGTATTATGAGAACGATTTAGTATCGTGCAATGCTAACCGCTATAAACATTTCGAGTCGCCGGAATCCAATGAGGATTTATCCATGATGCATTCATGCGTCGCAAGCGATGTAGGTCTACTGTCAGGCTATAGGGGCTGATGCCGAAGTTCTGGCGACGGTAATGCGAAGGACCTGCTGAGTCCACACGAGCATGAGCATAGATCACTGGCATGTTTTCAAGGCGACGATTTTCTCATCGGGTGCTATGACATGTGACCTGTATTCGAGTGCACTTCAACGATGTCCATCAATTATCAGACCGATTCTCTCTATTATGAGTCTCTGAGACAATCGTGGTGTTGGAGCTGTCGCCGCTCCACTAGTGTGTGTGCTGTAGCACCTTTACCTGGGTTCACCTGGACCAGAACTGATCAGCGTATTGTCCGCCTCGACTTGTTCCCAAGGTCCAATCTTCCACTGCAGCTCCTAGAAAGTCGGGAGTAGACGTGGTCGAGATAACTTATGTTACGCTGTCGCTTAGAATCATCAATTGGGGTATTATATTAGGTGGCCCAGCTGATGAGAATATGACACAAGCCTAATGTCAGCAAGTCCAGAGCTAGAGATCAGGAACACGGAGTTTTGTCACAATCTGGTCGTTAGCACACGATCGAGGCACCGGCAGCATCGACGGCCGAAGAGCTAGTAAGCACGTCCGGCGAAGCGCTATCCTAGAGTAGTTGCCGCGGACGGATCGAAAGTCTGGGAACGGATTATCGAGAGAGTTCAATGGACTTTCTAAAACCCCGAAATAGGGTTCCTAACGACTGTCAGTCAAGCTTAGGCTGGAGCCCTACGGAAAAGTCAAAGAGATTAATTCAACATCATCTCTCAGCTCAGATATATTCAGAGGCACACTAGAGAGGGAATTGGAAAGGGGGCCGGGTGAAATCCGCTTTGAGGACAGGAAACGTAGCAATGCACAGCTAAGATCCGTGCATGACATGCGGACTGATGTGTTGTTGCCGGATACTTTTCCGCTGGTGGTGCCGCCCGACCGTACCACTGCCAATCGATGAAGTGTGGTGCCAGGATGTTGCTTTCCCCAGATTTCACTCTCACATGAGAGATCAAGTTGATTCGAATCTCAAACACTTGGCTCTGAGTACGAACCAGACCGAGCCTGATCAATGATGGAGTAGGATGAACGAACGAAATTCTCATTGAAGTTCCATCTCTTGGGACTGGTTCGCTCGGAGTGTCAACCTCTAGCTGAACACCTGCTAGTGAGACTTGTCAAGTCCCAAATAACTGAGTAGATAACGTTAGTGCGAGGGGACGAGAGACATCTACTAAGGGACTTTGACACCTTTAAAACTTCAGTATCAAGGGAGGCCGATCCAGGTGTTGTTCGACGGAGTATGTCGCCGTTCATGGCACTTGCTTATCAAAGTCCAAAACATTCTGCTATGTTCTGCGACTCCCAAATACCTGGCTCAAGTCGTAGAACATCTACTAGTGGTCACATTGTCAAACCCTGGATGAAAGATGTATGTATTATGTATGTATGGTCGAATCGCAAGGTCGACTCTGGCTTGGCAGAAATCAAAGCAGCGAGATCTCGTTCAGCTGGATATGTTTCCGTTGTGATTGCAGCTTCGTGATCCTCGCCAACGGCACCGTTTGCAAAGCATAATGTGCACAAGGCGAGGGGTTATGGATATCGTATCAGTCGTCATGGTGCAGCAGGCCAACCCAGAAGGCAATTTACAGTTTAATCATATACGATCCACCTTGGTGAAGATGTCAGCCGGGACAGCAAGCAGACAGGAGACAGGAGACAGCGCGCTTTGCACTTGCTGCTACTGTCCAGTACGGCAGGTACTATCTTATTCGCTATCAGACAGGCCACAAGGAAAGTACCCAGTACCTACCTCTATGCTCATTTCGTGAAATTGCGCCTACGAGTCCGGATCCCGTGCCCGCCCGGGAAAGCAAAGTCGAACAATCCCACGAGCTGGGATCAGAGCAGGTTGGTGATCCACCCTTGGCCATGATCATAGCCACCCAGGACCAGGACCAGGACCCTGGCTTGATTGACCCATACCTACAAGTACTGTAATATCAAAACTTCCAAGAAAGACCTCACGGGAATTGCCCATCTTGGCATGTACCGGATGCCCCTCACGGGCTTGGTTGGCGCTTTGATTACCGGCAGGCGGGACCAGATTGCCAAGAATTGCCCGTCGCCAGGCTGCCCAGGTGGGCAGGCAGTACAGAAAGACAACTTGCTGGTACAGTATGAGAATGAAATGAAGTCTTGGCCAAGTATCTATCGAAAATGGGTTGGTTTTGGGCAAGACAAGAGAGAGAGAAGAAGAGAAGAGAAGAGAAGAGAAGAGAAGCTTAAGCTTGGAGCGAGCAAGCGAGCCTTTGGGGGTCGAGGAGTTCCACTCCGCTTCCCGCACTGTGGGCATCCCGATTACTTCTATCCTGAACTCTGGGGGATTGCTACTGTACAGTACTGGACTGTACTGTACTGGACGGGTACAGTAGTTGTAAAGTTAATTCAACTGCCATGTGAAGGGGGGGGGGGGGACAGGCTCAGGCTCGAGCTTCCTAACAAGCAACAGCACCAGCGCCAGCACCAGCCCCGTATAGCACCTGGCCAGGGCCACTGGCACTTACTATTTCGGCCCTTCAACGCGTGCGTGCATACGTACGTCCTGTATCTCTTTGGATCACCTCTCTCAAACAGATTTCCCGATTTTTCCGAAATTATCTATTTTCGCAATCCAGAGAGTATGGGACATAGTAAGTACTCAAGAAACGGGATGTCTTGGGTACCAAGCAGTCACCAATTTAGAATCAATCACGGAGGGCTACTTTTTAAGGATAAACTCTTCAAGGTAGAACCAAGTCGTCGGGTTCAAGAAGAGTATGGATGGCATTCTTGGCATCTAAGAATACATCATATGAGCAATTATAGGCGGATCTGATGGGTCTTGTTTCGCTTGGGAAACAACGCCTCCAATCTATTTGCCAGCAAGGCTGAGACCGTGGGATCTTCATTGTACTTTCTTGTTGGAATCATAAATAGCGTTCGACACAGTTGAGGGTTTGGATTTTAGCTTGGCGATGAGCAGGCAGGCAGGCAGGCAGGCAGGCAGGCAGGCAGGCAGGTATCGCACAGAGCTGGCTGGTCCATGGGTGAGTGAGTGATCAAACAAGGGCTGGACTGGCGGCCAGGGGAAGCTACTCTCCTCTCCCTCCGTACTCCTCCATATATTACTAAGTATTATTTATCATGGACCATGGCCATTGCATAACAACATCAGGAGACGAAAATAGATTGTGCAACACTCCTTGGAGTCGTTACTTTTTTCATGAAGCTGGGGCTCGAAAACGAAAACGAAAGGGCAGAGAACACGGCAACTTCGCTTCAGCGATTATTGATGGATGTGATAACTCTTGTCTGCACGTCAGGCCAATCAATGGTTGGTAGTGTACAGTACAGTACAGAGCGCAAGGTCCAACGTCCACGGAGAAACTTAGCAGCGCTGGGGCGACGCCAATGGCAACAGTAGTATGCGCCTAGATGTGATTGGTCTGGGGGCGGATCTCTCTCGGGGGTTTGGGCACGCTTCTTCAGCGAAAGAGTGGAGTGAAGTCAAGTGGAGTCAAGTGAAGTCAAGCGAAGTCAAGTGAAGTCAAGTGATGTGAAGAAACAATACCGACCACCCAGCGATGGAATGAATCCCTGGTGAAGCGCCAGTAGCGGTCGTATCAGGCTTAGAAGATCTTGAGACCCTGGGCTGGCTGGGCTGAAATCGAGCAGCTCATCCTCCACTCGCTTGTCCGCCTCCGCCTCCGCCTCCGCCTCCTCCGCTTACCACTCACTCGCTTTCTACTATACATCTTGCTTTGTTGATTTTGGGTCACCGTCAGTCAACATTCTACCTTCGGCGTGGCCACATAGTTGTGGCGGTGTCAATACAGTATTAGCAATTGTTGTGTGTATACAGCCAGCAGTCTCTCCAGTATTTCCAGTCAGTGTTTCTCGTGTCGACGTGTCGCAGACCATGTACTCTCTACCCTAGTAGTCGATCTGAGCAACTCGCACTCGCACTCGCACTCCATTGTTCCGCTATGTTCCTGTTCCTCCATCCTCGTTGACTTCAAGGGAGCCAGGCCAGGACAAGGTCCAGGACAGGGCAAGGCAAGGCAAGGCAAGACCTGGCATGGCAAGACCAGGCATGGCGAGGCCAGCAATCACTGGATATCTCCGTACCAAAAGTGTACTTTCGTACCTACCTCTCTGTACATCGCAGGTCGATGACCCACAATCCTTTTGTTCCTGTCTCCTGTTCCCTGTGAGCGGACGGCCTGTTTGGTGCTCCCCCGTCTAGTCCCTCCTCATCAGTGCGCCACGCGCTGTTTAGTGTGCGTGGGCACGAAGGTAGTTCTCGCACCAAATGCTCTACATCCATCCCTGTTCCCTCGAGAACGAAGGGCTGCCGGCCGCAGCTGCAAGCTCGGAGGCCTTGCCCTGTCTCCCTTCTTTCTCCCAAGACAAATAACGATGAGCTATGTCCTCTACTCCGTCAGTCCTAGTTTTCCTCCGTGCGGTAGTCGCCGTCTTTTCTCTTTACAGTCTAGAGTCCCTTCCGTGAACATGTTTCTGGAATACGCCTATGAATCGTAGCTTTTCCGTCCGTGGTCGTCTCTACTATGTTTCCCCTTCTCACTCTCAATCCCCCTTCCCCTCCCTGCCTCCTCCCTTACCCACACATTACTGCTGTCCTTGCCCATGTCCTTGCCCCTGCCTCTGCCACCTTCGAAGTCCATAACCTCCCTGTCCTGCCCTACATGATCCTGGAAAAGCTATTCTCCCATTCCTTGCTCTGTCCTTGACCTTCTTCTCCACCACCGGTACTTCTCGGTACTACTCAGAGTCAATCCGGTCAACAGTCAATTCAGCGCAGGGTATACAGGCAGGCCTGTTGTATTGCTCCCAAACACATCAACCCCAGCCAGCATCTTCAACATATCGATCGACCCAGTACCGTATCACTCGGAACTCCATTTTCTGGGCTGCTAGTAGCCAAGTCTTCCCGCCGCGCCTTCGACTTCATGATCTTACAGCTTTAGGTCGGCAAATTTATATCACAGCCACTCAGCAATTTTACTACTTAAATTCGACTTCTGTTCCTGTCCTCTCTAAGCCAAGCCAGGCAAATTCTGGTGGAAATCTTGGCCCACCCTCTATCGTCGTCGCCAAATATCTGTTCCTTAATTAAAATTCCGCGTCATTCATCCCTTACCCTTTCTGGTATATCCCGGCATATCGCAAAGTCAACGGCATTGTTGTGCTCCTGAGTCTAGGGTACCCGACCTGGATAAGGCTCTTCCCCTTGGACACTTCTATTGTGCCAAGTGAACCTTGAACAGGCAAAACAGCAAGCACGTTCATCTCGCACCGCTAACCTCCCCTGCTCTCGCTCTCCAGACTGTATCGGTACTTTCCGCATTGTTCTGTTATCCTAGTAGTCTATACTCTACCTTTGTACTCTATCGTCGACCAGCTCAGTCGAAACAACCTGAACCTTGAGCTCATCCCTTCTTTCTCAGACTTCGATCCTGGCCAGCAAACAACCTAGACGGCAAGGACAACTACAAGGCATAAAATATCCACCCAACTCCATCCCCCCCCTCGGCACTGAACAAGAAAGCTTCCCAGTCGATCCGAACCTTTGACCGGCCTCCCACTGCACCGCCCCGCCAACTGAAGGTTTGATAAAGGCCTCCTTACTCCCCTTCCCCAAGAAAGCATCGGAGTATCAATTAGTACTTTTCTTTCCTTCCAGGAACCTTCTCCGACGTCGCTCATGACAGCCTCCTCAACCTCATATCCATCATAATCAAGCAAGCAAACACCACCTTCTTTCTCATCCCCATCATATCATCTTCACAATGACTTCCGCTTCACCACTCTCGCCAACCTTCTTTGGCCATATCGCTTCTACTCAAGACGCTCTCCTCCTTTTCGAGGCTTGCCTCAGCGGCGCGCTGAACCACGTTGCGCGCCGTCCTCACGATCGCGAGAGAGTCAGTCTGATTAAGAGTGGAAATGTGTTCATCTACGAGGAGCACTCCTCCGGTATCAAGCGCTGGACTGATGGCGTGCCGTGGAGCCCCAGTCGGATTCTGGGTAACTTTTTGGTTTACCGCGAACTTGAACGACCTTTCCCACCTGGGGAGAAAAAGCGGGCAATGAAGCGCAGCAAAAGGTCCCCAGGCATCAGCAAGCCCGAACCTTACGGTGGAAGTGGCATGAGTAACGGATACAGCTCGGCCTCAGCAGCAGCTTCGGCCTTTGACAACCAGAGCCCCAACTCTCTCAGCAAAGAAACCGAACGCTCTTTGATTGGATCTTTGGTGGATTCTTATGGATTCAAAGAAGAGGGACTCGTGAAGAAGACAGTCAGCGTAACGGTTGGGGGTGTCTCGCACCATCTTGTTTCGTACTACACGGTAGCGGATGTGATGAATAACAAGTTTACGACCCCCTCGAAGGATCCCAGGTTCCAGCACATCACGCCACGCCCTGATCTCATCACGAAGCAAAACTTCCGAACGCCCATTGACGAGGTTGACACGATGGACCGAATTGACGACCGATCCGTGTATGCCAGCTACCCATATGCCCGCAACGGCTATGAGATGACGAATCAGACAATCACACACCGACCAATGTCGCTCCCAACACCACCCATCACGTATGGCTCGGGCTCAAGCATGTACAATGCTTACGGACAGTATGATGGTATTGGACAAGGTCATCCTAGTGCAGGATATGGAGGCCAATTCGCACACTCTCCAGGTCTTTATCCTCACATCAAGCCAGAACATTATGAGGGCGGCGCATACAGAACACAGCGATACAACTCCGCCATAGGGATCGGATCCGATACATCCCGGGCCCAGATACCGCCAGTGACTACGAATTTTGCGCGCCGCACCCCGAACTACGAGCAAAGTGGCCCTATTGAGTCTGGCTTGTCCGGTATTTCCGCTTCTTCGACTGAATCGAAGCTCACAAGCGATTCTGGGTATTCTTCTCAGGGCTTCTATGGTGGCATGAGAGATTCGGGCTCCTCTCACAGCTACTCCGCCAGGTCTCTACCAACACCCACGCACCAAACTACTTTCGAACGAGTCCCATCACAATCCTACAGTGGTCCAGAAACGCCTAAGGGTGAGAACATGTGGCTAAATCACCCAGGCATGAACAGTCATCCAAATGTTGGCCATCCCCACTTTATGGGAGGACAACAGCCGTGGACTAGCACCGGTACATCGTAGCGGTGTTGACTACGAAGAGGGACAAAAACATTACATATTAACGAATTTCTTTGAACTACGGCTCGGTGCGGAGATCTGGACTACAAAGTCTACTTTACTGGCGTATCTGGCAACTCTGGGAGACATTATAGGTGGAAGGGATTCTGATTACTAGGAGCGGCATACCCTCCCTTTCACGGGAAAAATGTTGTTGACTGCGTTGCTATCATTTGGCTCCAAGCCACACACAGAAACTGTCGTTTTTCCATGTATCTTTTTAATGTACTTTGTATTGCATTTCAACGTCATAGAACAATAAAACCAGTGGGCCTGATTAGAAACTACTCAACTTCCAACATAGCAATTGCATTTTCTCCCCCGAGTCAAGTTTGCGAAGCGAATTTTGGTTATGAGCAATCAGAAAGCTTGTAGTTACTTACGTATGGCATCCTCGTCCAACATCAGGCCGATTCGCATCGCAATGCGAGCAAATGAACCTCCACGACTCGAGCGTTTCTCCCAACATAATCGCATTGATGGAGAGATTGCGTTCAACGATTCGGACCATGATGCCTAAATTTTATGGCAATTCGATTACCACGTTCATTATTTCTTATCCCTCTCAATATATCAAGCGTGTCAACGACTTGGGGATAGTTTTCCGGAATTCCATTTCCTTAGGAGTCTAGATCTTTCCTGTAAAAGCAGAAGCTCGAATCCCCAACTAGCAACTGCCGCTAGCTGTAAGGCAATCTGGGAAGGTTGTATCGAACTGTGCCTCCCTAAGGACAAGCTTAACGTTCTCGAGCGATCTCATTCGTCGCCTTCAGCCTAGAAACTTCGCTTCAGTACTCCGTGTGGACAAGCACGACAAGTAAGCCTCCGTCACTTGAACCTAAGCTTTGTTCTAGTCCTACCGTTGCTTCTCGATGCCGGTGTGTGGTGGAGAAGCTAGAGCTTAGGGCTGGTGGGAAGGCTTGGGTACAGAAAGGTAAGTGGTACAGGTATCTTGAGTAGTGTTTCCAGGATCACCTTGAGGAGCTGGAGGGGTGAAGCTGGAACGGGACAGGAATCTGATACTCGTTGTACAATTGTACAAGAGGGAAGGATGAACTGGTCAGAAAGTTAAGGAAGGGTAGGACAGCTAGAATTAGGATGGACGGCGAGCAGGGTTGCGATTCGCTCGCTCAAGGGAAGCGCGTCCTTTCTCGTGGTCCAGGTTTGGGTCTTGGTCTGGGGTAAGAAGGCGGGCAATTAGAGTTTGGTTCACGACCCGAGCGGATCTTTATCAACGTGGGATCCAAATTTCCCATCCCTAATGAGGGTTTCACGCCGAAACTCTGTATATTCACATTGCTTATACAGCCCCAAACTCTATCCTACCCACCACTCTTGCATCCAAACTTGACCGATTCGAGAGTCTGCTCCGAAGCACGACCGCAGTGCTCAACGGTGCCGTGCGGGTAAGGTTAGGTCACCCGAATGTCACGCTCAGATCTCGGAGTCAATGCTGATTTGGATCTCGTCGAGTCTTGTTTAGGTTTGTTAGTTCAAACCGACTTCACACCAATCTAATCTACCAAGTCGCTTGCGCGCGTCTACTCGGCGGCTAAGTATTCGCTTATGAGCCTGCTTTCGTTCGCAAGCCTCTGTTTTGAGTTCAATCAACGACCTGCGATCGGAAAAAACGTCCTTCGCCTTCGGCTTTCGTAAAGTGGGCACTTGGTTTATCCCACCTATCGTTTCAATACTGTCGTGAAACTCGCACTTCTCTACACGATCGCTATTCGCTCCGCTCCGCTCTGCTCTGCTCTTCTCTTCCCTATCCTCCGATTATATCCTCGCCAGCCTTCCCCTCTACCAGGTTTCCAAGCAACCATGCACTAGCGACGATGCTCTGTCGCAAACCTGAACCCTACCATCAATGGGCTCGCGGAGTAGCTCGTGTCTACAGCAAACAATTGTGTTCTGCAAACGCTGACTCGAAATTCATGCTCCCTCGAAGCTCGGAATATCTTCCCCAGAGCTCCGCATCCCTGAAGTCATCACTGTGGACGTCTTCTCGATCCAGCCAGACCCGAGGAGATCCTTGGCGCATGTACGTCCTCACCGTCCCTCCAATATCCAGACTAAGTTTCGGCGTTGCCAAATGTTGATTTCATAAGCAGAACTCGACCCAACTTCCTAGGGAGCCGGGGGTTCCCCTTCTCGACGTCCAAACAGCCGGGTGGTTCTCAAAGGTACGCTGAGTTCAGATTTTTCAATTTTGCCATTCGATCGACTATATCGCTGTAGCCAATCTCATATCGCCAGGGTCAGCCTGTCCTGGTCAGATATGTCACGTGATAATGTCCCAATTCCTTGGGTAAGGTTGAGGTATGGTTCGAACGGTTCTAACAGCGTCGACCCAGGCCCACGAAGCCGCTGCTAAAGGTTTTCTCGAAGATTACCACCCCCCATGAGAACATCTATACGATCCCCAATATTCTCACATTCTCTCGCCTCATCGCTGCACCAGTCGTAGGCTACCTAGTTCTTCATGACCATCATGCATGGGCAGTGGGCCTGTTCGCGTACGCGGGAATCACAGATCTGGTCGATGGCTGGATCGCTCGAAAATGGAACCTACAGACCGTGGTAGGGACAGTCATTGATCCCATGGCCGACAAGACCCTGATGACAATCCTGACCGTATGCCTTGCGATTAAGGGCGCCCTCCCAGGTAATCCGCTGTTTCATCTCGAAATATGACTAAAATGCTGATCTTGATACAGTCTGGCTTGCTGCTATCATTCTCGGCCGAGACGTCGGTCTGGCCATCACAGCAATCTACTACCGTTGGATCTCTCTCCCCCCACCCAAGACATTCGCACGATACTGGGATTTCTCCCTACCTTCAGCCGAAGTTCGTCCCACAACCATCAGCAAGTACAACACTGCTTTACAGCTGGCATTCATTGGGGCAACGACGGCCATGCCGTTACTCACTGTCGATGTTACGGCGGCCATGACAGCCATGCAGTAAGTACCACTTTCATCGGGCGTCTCTGGTTAGAAATTCCTAAAATTATGCCCATGCTGATGACGATACTTTAGATACTTGGTGGCTACCACTACAGTGTGGAGTGGTGCGAGCTACATCTATTCGAAAGACGCGGTAAAGATCTTGAATCAGGATAAAGGATCGAATAGTAAGGAGACCGAAGACAAGATCTGAATAAGGGACAGTAACAACAATTGTACAAAGATCATGTCTCTGGCCAATGGGCACAGAGGTTTTGCCTAACAAGACTATGATGTATGAAATACTTGACAGATGCTCCGTTCACGGTATGTTTTTGAGTGGTCTTACATAGGGGCGAAATGATTCACCATTCCTAGGATTCTACAGAGCTTGCCTACATTACTTCGCTTCCTTTAATTACAATGCCTGATAGTTCTCAGTGGCAAATTTTGTTCCTCGCTACCCGAATCCAGGCTTTCGCCTGCCAAGTCTGGTCTATCACGTCATGATTGAGATAGAATCTCGACGATGATCCAGCAAGTCTTACGTATTGAATGCGACTTTCATTTCACCGACATTGGCGAGTCCCGAAATCATTGCTCTGGCGGTTCTATCTATGATCTCCGATTCCATGCCAGATGTCCACGTCTTCACGAGCATTGAATGCTTTACGTACTAGGGTGGGGAAGAAATATTATACGTCCGATGTGATGGTGAACTAACAATTAAGCTTGAATTATATCTGTGGGTATCGAAAAATTCAGTTGCCAATGGCAATTTGCTTCTTCAAGCTTTTTGCTTCCTCTCTGAGTGCAGTGTTTTTTGTTAGTAAAAGCTAGTCCCGAACAAGCATCGGACCTATCTGTTTAGTCTCAATTTTTGAAGTATTTGTGCACAAGTCATAACTTAAATCGTCGTACTGTTACCCTTCTTTGATGCTAGGTTGTTCCAACGTAAGTGCCGGTGTTGAATAATACGCCACTGAAATGCTCGGAAAGCACATGCCATACCCGAGAGATTATCTCGGCCTGAGACTAACGCGACAGCTTTTTCTGCATGGAAAGATATATGTATCAAGTTGCAAGAAGCGAGAGTGCGAACGCGCCAACAGTACGTTAAGTGGCTTTCGAGTACACACATCAATGCCCATGTCTTCGAGCTTATGAGAGAATCATAAGGCTATTATGGATATCCCGCCAAGAAGCATAGAATGATCGTTTGTAAAGCCATCCAAGGCAGCTCGTCCCTAGATTTGGTCGATTGGAGCTCGCTCTAAGCGTCAATACACTTTTTACTCTTATTTAGAATCACAGGAATATTACAATACAGCACTTTGCTCTGATACCTGCTCAAAGTCACAAACACGTCACAGCACTTTGCACTGATAGATACCAGTTCAAAGTCACAAACATATCACGGGATATGTGATAGGAAGCTCTCTGGAAGGCATTTGCAACTAAGAAACAATCACAGGACTTCAACAGTAAAACGATATGAAATCTCATACTGCGAAGCTTGACGTCCGCTCCGGACACAAATTCGAACACCTATGATATATATTGATGCAAGCTTGATTTGAGCTACCCAACCATAGTAGGACACAGCAAAACCTTAGCTGTAGAGGTTATGCCTAGGTGAAATTGTTGATCATGTTTCCTGTGGATCCAGCCCAGATGTCGTAGCAGTGCCACGCTATCCGTTCTGAAAGTCCGGTGTAAACTTTTCAAGCATATTCTGCAAGGACAAGCCGTAGATCCAAGCTTGTCATGCAAGCATGCCCATCGTACCTGAGTCTAGTCGTGATCAGAAGCACAGTACGCTTAGATTCAGAGCTCGTGTGAAACATGAGTTCTCGAGCGCCGATCCTGAGAATGTATACGATTCATTGGAAAGCTTCCACTTTCGAAGATCCCGACGCCTGGGACACTAGGGCGGTGGCGGGTTTGATTGAATACACGAGTCTGCTGCATTGTTGCTTTCAAGCCTGCATGGCGGTCGAGTCGAGAGAAACTTCTAATCGACTATGGGAACGATCTCTTGACCGATTGTCACTTCAAAATGAATGCACATAGGAATCGCGTCGAACTCAAGACTGGGAAGTGTCCAAGGTGAAGCAAGT
Source organism: Rhynchosporium secalis (assembly GCA_900074895.1). NCBI lineage: Eukaryota > Fungi > Ascomycota > Leotiomycetes > Helotiales > Ploettnerulaceae > Rhynchosporium > Rhynchosporium secalis. The sequence continues at coordinate 145,972 of FJVC01000414.1, forward strand.
TAAGCGAACGAGCTCTCCCGAGGGCTCAGATCGGAAGGAGGTAAAGGTCTTGAGGTAGTGAGCCATAGAGTATTGGAGCAGACGCACGAGTACGATTCGCGATTTGCAGCACTATATGTTGTAGGCAATTGGGTATCCGCATTCAGTTTGCATAGGTAGTCAATTTGTTGGGTTTTCGGGTCTTGGTCGTGTCAATGTACGGTAACTGGGCGGGGCAGTGCTTTCGATGGGTGATTCGGATCCAATTTCGACCACTTTAGACCAGCCATTAGAGGTAAGCTTAAAATCAAACTGCAGTACAGTTTAGTCTAATGTCCAAAAATTATTGACCTGTTTTACTGCCACTTATACTAGTAACACGTGATGTAAGAACTTCTCCTAGCTACGACACAGTAATACAGGGATAAGCCGCCTTGACGCAAAGGTAGAGATAGTTTGCATCGTGATCCTTGAGTACTGATGCAGGGAAAAGAAGGGTTTCTATAGCTATATTAGGTCTAAAAGTAGGAGGTATAGTCACGCCTATCTCACGTGCCATTTGTCAACTGGATCGAATTATTAACCCGTTCCTTATGAACAGGAAAACGAGAATCAACCGTAGCAGTATAGCTTGTGATAGTCGAAGAACTGGAAACACTCCTAACAATTAGCTCTGCCGGTCCCTCAAAATATGAACAATCCTTTGGAAGCCCTGGGCCGGAGAAGGTTCACGTTTGGGATTAGGGCACGGCGCTGGGGATTGAAGTGGTATTGGGCTGAGAACCTCTTTACTGTGTTTGTTTGACAGCACACACATTGATGATCTGGTTATGGACAATCACGTAGTGATCTTAGCTCACGTTGGGGTTATGACGGTAGTCGATTTAATCCCTCTTCATATCACCCGGGTTAATGTTGTCTCCTTGCCAGGAAATTGCCAGGAGTTCGAGGAATCCTTCCTAGAACTTCGACACATCCTTAACCAAATATTTGACTGGATCAAACAATCAGATCTCGAATCCCCACTTGTTTCTCGCTAAGGGTTGTTGACTTCCAGGTTCCTTCCAGTTTACAGATAATCACGTGTTCCATGCAAATTTCCGAAAACCAATGTTGCAAAACAATCACAATACATTGACCGAAATCTATTCTCGATACGGATCAGGACTCAGGATGCTGCCGGAGCTATTCAATTCTAAAAATTCTAAATTCTTATGCAGCAATATGCCATCAGATATTTCCTGATGCGAATCCTAAGCCCCAACACTTAATCATGGTGAATTAAATCACCTAACGTCCAAGTTTTCATATGAGTAGCAACTTTTAGGGTCTACAGGTAATTTCACCGGTGGTGAGCTAACGATCTGCTTACAGCTCCATTTCGATAATTACCTATTGAATGCAATGAATGGATTGACGGAATCGATTATTGGGGCATGAGGCCACAAGGCACGCACGCATAGCACACCAATTCCTGTATACTTCGTATGCCGCTTTTATTCGCTTAAGAATTAACTTGGAGAAATCGTACGAAAGTAGGGACAAGGGTCTACTCTAGCACTTTTATAATAACGAAACTACGCCTGATAAATAATTTGAAAAGAGTAACCTTATAGGTTACAACAAGTATGACTATTCGAACGCTCTACTAAATAATTTAATAGCGTATAAGATAGTAGTTTTGACGGGGAAAATAAGTATTAGAGGGGGTGTAACCTCGCTTAATTAATCATGATAAAGTAGCATGCCTGTGCTTTCGTGCCTGATGCAGGGCTGATTTCAGGTGTATGTATGCCTTGTGGCCTCATGCCCGAATAATCGATTCCGGATTGACAGGTTAGTATATCTTGAAATTTTTGTATGTTGAAGGAAAATAGCATTTCGGGTTAGTAAACAATTGCAACAATAGAATGAGTCTAAATTTCAATTTGCTGCATGGTGGCTGCAAATTTACGATGTAGGTACCCGGATGCTGTGACACAGACTGCAGCCACGAATACATAATTCGATATTCCCTTCTCTTCCAAAAAGAGATTGCTTCCCTACATCGCGCATCATTATCACTCAATGGGAAAATAGATCAAACGTTTGTCATGGGACCTTTCCCCTGGTCGACTGAGGAGAACTCTGATGATCAAATAATGAAACTCACCATACGTTGCTTTGGCGCATGTTTTGAGATTCTATACCTGGCCCCAAACCTGCGTGCTTCACCGCATCTTTTAGCTCGACACGAAGAATCTCTACGTAATTTAAGGGTCGAAGATGGAGGAGATTGCAGTGAAATTGACAAGGGTATCAAGGAGATATATCGACTTTGGCAACCTTTCCAGGAACTTTTAACCCAAAAAGGCCCAGAACTAACAAATTCAGCCAGTCTATTCAACTTTCTCTACGCGCCACAATTCATTCTTGAGGCGGTAGCGGAGAATCAAGACAGCACTGCCATTCAGCCGAAATTCAAAGGAAGACTTCCGCGAGAGCTGTTTAATCCTCCGGGGAATACATCTCCACCAGACTGACGGACTTGCTAGAGACAATCAATTGCTTCACATCACGTCAAGTACAGTTGATACCTACCTCCTCAAACCCACAAGCTCAACCATGCCTTCGAGGTTATTCTAAGCTCGTCGCTACGAGTACTGTTGGTACAGAAAAGGTATGCTACTTCAAGGCCTGTGGGACAAGCATTGTCCGGAAACGATTACGGGGCGAGCCATGGCGGCATAAGCAAATCGCGGCGGCTATTCAGGCCAAAATAATAGGCCCCAACATCCGAATATGCCGCTTACGTGGCGTGGTTCTTGACGGGGACCCTGATGTTCTACAGCACTTCTATCGCGCCTCTGAGAAGGAGCTCAAGAACTGGGACGAGGGCCTTCAGACCGGGATCGAGACCAATGAGGTTGAGTCTAGGCGTCTCGTAGGCATTCTGATTAACTACATCGAAAACAAGGCCACACTCTATCATCTGGCGCCTCGGCCGGACTACCTGGATGTGCAACGAAGGGCTGGGTCGATGAGCTGGAAGAGCTAATAGGAGAGCTGCACGCTGCCGGCTTGGCAAGGGGAGACGCAAATCCACAAAATGTGTTAGTAGATTGGAAATCGGCTGTGGGTGATTGATCTTGAGGGTGGTTACACCGAAGGCTTGGTCGACAAGGACAAGAAAAAGACTCAGGAGGGGGACTTGCAAGGAGTAAGGAAGATCAAGGGAGTGGCTGTTCAAGTGTTGCAAAAGCCATATTTCCCAGTAGAGAAAGTCACTCTTCTGGTATTTGTAGCTCCATCTCATCTCTCTAAATTCATCAAACCTGTCTCAATAAAGCCCGCGAAATCGGCCGTAACAGTGAATCCGACATGACTTCTTCACTTCCTCCATCCAAAATGAGTGTTATCTTGGTAAGACCGTCTTAGACTGAAATTCTGCTGCAGATCCGAAAGAACTTCTCCGTTCTGTTAGTCCTCACTCAAGCAATATGCTTTCGTATCAGTTAGTACTTCATGGATAGAGCGCACAGGAGAGGCTTACCATACCTGAAAAGTCTACAATATCGAACATCTATGTCAGATCTTGTGTGCACACACAAAAGTAAGAGTACCATCATTGGATAATTGACTTGGTCGTTGCGGGCAGAGCAATTCCAGCCACCTCGTCAGTGAGCCTTCTGACGGCAATCTCCCTTGTTGCGGTGGCAACGATATATCATTGTAGACGTTCCTCCAAAGGGACACCGCTAGAATTAATCATTCATGTCGCGTGCATCAAGATTAATAGCCGCTTGGCAATAATCTGCCTCGTCCGGGTCCCAATGTGAGCCAGCGGAGTGATCGGATAGGCAACGCTCATTTGCTATTCGGTGGAAAACTCTGCTGTTTCGAATAACTCCACTGCTACCATCCATCTTGCCCAACTGGAATGGAATGAGTTCAACTCGCTAAAACACTTGGCTACTGCGGTCTAATCTCTTCGATTCCGCATTTTGAGCTACGTGGGAAGGTTGTCGTGATGCAGGTTTGTGCTCGGCAGAGCGAAGGAGTCAGGCGTTCATAGTTACGTAGCCGATGAGAAATCCATCGAGGCAAAAGCTCTCTCACTGTAGACGAATTCATGAATTTGTCACATGATATAGGTGACGTTACGATTCTATGGATATTGAAGAACACCCAACTTAACGCCGTAGACAAAAAATTTGACGCAGTCGTCGTTTACTGGCCAGCAACAAACTCGGTCCGCCACAAGGAAACAGCAGTCAATCTACAGCTTAAATTATCCCATTCTCTACTACCGCTGAAGTTATGCGTGTTTAGTCGGCCCCCTGGTGTAATCAGCAAGAGAACTGAAGGAAGTCTTCTATTCGAATATCACTGTCAAACTCAGCTTATCAAACTGGCCACCACGGACCTTGTTATACTGTTGAGAAGTAAATTTAAGAATCGTGGCTTACTTAGTTAGCAAGCGAATGCATCTTCACGTCGGTACGATTAATACCACTTTGGGGAAATGGTATGCTTTAAGCGAGGCTGCTTGAACTTATGTCAAGTGAACAGACCCAGCTCCCGTTTCTTCTTACCTATCAAATCACCGAAGTAAAGTCGTGTACTAGTTTCATGGTACTAGTAGATTCGTGAATAAGTTGCTGTAAATTTTTAGGTGGCATTGAAACTATCCTCAGGAAAGTCATGTAGCCTTTTCGTGACATTGAATCAGAGGCATTGTCTAACATAGTTAGTCGACCTCAAGCTGCTCAAGTTCCGCAGGTATAAATTTGTCTAGTCTGGGAGTGTTCCCAAAAATCAGGCACTAAGTGACTTGACCATTAAGATCTAGTGGTATCATAAGACCTGTCTTCTCTTTTACATTTCTCTCGTCATATAGTACAGTAAATGCACAGTCCTTTGGGCATCCCTACTAGAATCCCGAATCCATGATATACAAACCCAGCCATTTCTAAACCTAGCTACCGACCATATATTCCCTCTTCCTCGCCGCAATCTCCTCAGTCGCCAATAACTTTGCAGCACTCCTGCCCCTCCCCTTGACAAAAGCCAACAATCTCAACGTCCCGGCGGGCGTCATCCCTTCAATCCTCCTCGCTTGCCCCACACTCTCTGGCCTTGTAGCATTCAGCAAACTCTTCTCATGCATACTCAGACCAAAAATGCCATCATACTCCAAGTCCCCCGGAAGCTTCAGCCCCTCATCTTTCTGAAAAACGCGCATAGCTGCGTTTTGCTGCTCGACGTAGGGGGCATAGATGGCTTCGATACTGACTCGCGACTGGATGCGTGGATGGTAATTGGCGACTGCTGGGATGAGAGAGGAGAGCGAGGAGACTGTTACGCCTGCGAGGCGGAGAACTTCGAATGCTGTTCTACGGCTGGAGTCGTTACCGACTTTGAATCCGTCCTTGATCCAGACCGGGGCACTTGAAATTTTTGCTTGTAAAGCCGCCTTCAAGCCCGCTATTTGGGTGACTTCGTCAGAGAAGGCGGACCATCGTTCGTCGCTGACTATACCTGCTTCACGGCCTTTGGCAGTGAGTCGCATATCGGCGTTGTCAGCACGGGCGCTCATGCGGTATTCGCTGCGGGAGGTGAACATGCGATAGGGTTCTGAGACGCCTTTGGTGATGAGGTCGTCGATCATTATACCGATGTACCCGTCGCTCCTTGACAGGGTGATAGGAGGTTTGGATTGTGAAGATAGGCCAGCGTTAGACCCTGCTATAATGCCTTGAGCGGCGGCTTCTTCATAGCCTGTTGTTCCGTTGATTTGGCCGGCTAGGTAGAGGCCACGGATCTTTTTGGTCTCGAGAGTGGATTTGAGACTGCGTGGGTCGACGTAGTCGTATTCTACGCCATAGCCTGGTTGGAGCATTGTGACGTTCTCGAGGCCTTTTATAGTTTTGAGGATTCGTTCTTGTGCTTCTGCTGGGACAGTCATGGATATTCCATTTGGGTAAATCACATCGCTATTGAATCCTTCCGGTTCTAGCCAGATCATGTGCTGGTTCTTGTCCGAGAAGCGGATGACTTTGGACTCTAGAGATGGGCAATACCTTGGCCCTTTGACGGTTTCTCTGATGTGAATAGAATTCTCGAGGTTTGCTCTCACTATATTGTGAGATAAGTCGTTCGTATGTGTTGCGTGACAAAGCAATTGCTCTTCCACCGAGACTGTGTCGTTTAAAAAGCTGAAGGGCATTGGAGGGTCGTCTCCTACCTGGGCATCCAGACCGGTGTAATCAATGGACGCCCTAGCCAATCGCGGAGGCGTACCGGTTTTCAACCTGCCCAGCTCGAACCCCGCGTCTTTAAGTGATTTGCTCAGTCCAAATGTCGCAGCTTCGCCCATCCGTCCAGCAGGATGGCACTTCAAACCAATATGTATTTCTCCGCCAAGAAAGGTGCCCGTCGTGATGACCACATGGTTCGTCTGTATGATCTCTCCTGACTCCAGACGAACCCCAGTAATCTTTCCTCTTGGTACCTGACCTTCTTCATGAGTGACAATAATATCCGCCACACTCCCCTGCACAATCGCTAGATTCGGATACCTTTCCAACTCTTCCCTCATGTATTTCTGATACAATTCCCGATCTATTTGAGCACGCGGTCCCTGCTTCACATAAGCACTTGAAGACACCTTCAAAATAACATACATACCCACACAGCTGGCCCCTTCTTCCTATTCAACACCTTGAACTGCACACCAGCTTTATCTATGATTCTTCCAGCGACACCATCCAAAGCATCGACCTCCCTGAGCATTGTCCCTTTCCCAATTCCACCAAAACTTGGATTGCAGGAGCAGACTCCTATATTTTCGAGCTTCGGGGTGACGAGTGCGGTTCTGGCTCCAGACCGTGCTGCGCCAGCACATGCTTCGGATCCTGCATGGCCACCTCCTATTACCACGACATCGTATGGCCTTGATACATTCAGATTATAGCTGGGCTGAGGTGGAGATTGGGTATCTACCTATGGTTAAGCGCAACAGCGGCAAAAAATCGCTGTTGCCGCCATATAGACCTTGGCTGAAGGAGACGAGTCAATTTCACAGGCGGGATACATATCGAACGTCGGTTCATGATCGCATATTGTGATCAAGGTCAATGCAATAGCAGAAAGTCGTGCGATATGCTATGCCCAATCGTCATGAGATACCTTTTAGCCGCGAGCGCGGCTATCGGACATTCTAATCTGACGTACCAGCAGGGATGTTGACGATATGCCGTTCCAGTCCAAATGCGTCTGCATTTAAGTGGGATTCGAGGAAACCTGGAAAGCCTTTCCTTGAAAAGCTGGAGCTCGCCCTACAACAATAAAAATCTTCGGTCCTGTGAGAAAAGCACGCGATGTTCAAAAAGGTGAGAAGGGTAAGAAGGGTAAAAGCTATTAAACTTCTTAAGACAATACTAGAGCAACACTCCCACACCAGTAAGTGGTAGTTTAGCTGGTTGCTGTCAAGGGGCACAACTCAACATCAAACTCGCCAAAGTACAACAGGACGTTACAATATTCCCATGTCGCGAGCTAGCTGTAAGATTTCTCTACGAGTATAATCTAATATCGCGAAATGGTTTCAGAATATTACTATAACAAGACCCATAGTCACGAAACTGACAAGAGACTTTACTAAAGGAGTACGCCAGAACCACAGAGTACCACAGGAAACCACGAGGGTAATTATGCAGAGTCCTGTGACAACAGTGACATATTCGTGACTTTAGCCAAGGACGTTTCAGGACTTTCACCCGCTTATTATCTAGGCTTAGGAAATATCCACTTCATTCCTTGCCCGGACTCAGGTTTCCGTTTCATGTGCGTCTGCAATGGGTTGAATGAAATATTCAGTTCCACAGGGTGATAGTCTCATGCTCCTTGCTATTGCTCGCTTCGTCATGATCACCATTTGATTGACGAGTCAACCAGAAGGAGCCTTGGCAGCTTCCTCACTGCTATCTATCTCCATCCTCCATATCCACACCGCGTCCCCTCCAAGACAAAAAAAATATAGGTTTGCAGATCGTGCAGTCGATGCCCTCAGACAAACAAAAGAAGCTGCTAATCCACCGAAGTCCAGGCCCAAGTTCGAATACACATCATCATCATCCTCAAAAGTGGATCTCCCAGCCAACTTTACATACCCCTCCCTAACCTCCTATCGGTCATTGCAAAAATTAAATTTGAAAATCTTCCCAATTGAAGCAGCTGATATCCCCCGGATGACATGTGCCTATAATTTTTGTCGATATAGAAGCCCGGATTCATGATTACATAATGCCATCAAGTCTGTCGTTCATCTGTGGGTCCGGCCGCCGACGTAACTTGGGTTTGGCCCTGAAGCTGGTGGTTCATGTCCAATATCCGCTTCGTGAATTCCTACCGGATCTAGTTTTAAGATCCTGCGAAGACTGTCTTCCATGCCTTTAATTGTTGACTTTGAATCTCCAGCATTCGGTGCATCAGTAGAGGCTTGAGGAGGAGTGCGAGAAGCAAATTGAGTAGCGTAGGGATTGACGTGGTTGAAGGAATTTGCGGAGTTTCTTGAGGGAGTAGGCAGGTTTCCATATGTGTGGCGATCAGGTGTTCTGGTTGGTGTTTTAGTTGGCGTAACCTCTTGGCGTAAACCTGACGACCGTCCTCCTGTTCGGGGGCCATTCATTATTCGTGAGTCAGGTCCCGGGGAAGATCCGTTACTCTGTGGTCTGTTTGGAAGTCCAGCACTCCTTGGTCCATTTGGTGAGGCGAATGGCACCTGATAAGAGTCGGGAGCAGAATATACTGGTGCCGAGTTGGAAGGAGCTGGTGGCTGACCAGAAAATAGATATGCCTTGAGTGCATCAGATCGGTCCATTGACGATTGTATATGCTGTGGTGATTGATCAGAAGGTCCATCACATTGGCCGCCAGATCTGGCGGCATTGATTCTCTCTGCATATGGTGTTGAAAACGCAGGTCCCAATGGCGTTCCAGGAGCTCGGTCGCCATCCAATTCTATGGCAAAAATTCCACTGGCAGAGAGTCTGTTGGAACCTCCGTTAGGGAAATAAGACGGGTTGGAATGCGATGGCGGTGTCTGGGTGTTGCGGGGTGATTTCGAGGGAGGTGGGAACGGCCCGTTGGCTGATGCTAAGATACGGGCCGAGCTTACACTGCGAGCTCTTTCCTCCCTGTCCGCCCTGAAGAATACATCCAGAGGTGACTCCTCTCGTTGCAATTGCTCCGCTGAAGGCGTTGTTCGCGTGGGTGTGGAATCCGTGGTTGGCAGAGGAGCCCCTTTTATTGATCTCAAGCCTTTGATCCCTGGGGAATCAGGAACGGATTTCGAGAAGAAGCTGGGTATTGGAAGCGCCGAAGGGGCTGGTGATGCATGGAAAGTCGAGCCTGCATATGCAGCTGTAGTCGGAGTACTCATTGGTCTTGCGGACGAGGTCATTCCGGCGGATTGGGCACCTGCCAAAGGCGAGGCGTGCCGACCATTTCTCGCAGCTGCGGGGGATGTCATGACATTCTTTGGGCGATTCTTGTTGCGTGACTTCTGTTTCGATCCGGTGTCTTGTATAATCGAGCTTGATGTGTGTTGTGAGGCAGATTGGTTCTCTTTGCGCGGGGTACGGGGGGGCGTCGTAGGCTGCTGGAAGGAGGAGGTGAAATTCGGATTGGTTTGCGAGTTTTGATCATACGCTTGCGAGTTGATTTGATGACGAAACTGCGAATCCGGAAGGTTGTGTGAGCTCTGCGACGTCTGCGACGAGGCTGTCGCTGACGGCATTGTCGCATTTTGAGCACGATAACGTCTGGGAGTCTCTGTAGACATGGTTTCGATGGCCTATAAATAAGCGGCCGTAGTAGGAGCACGATGGAAAAAACAATAGCAATGTTCCGAGCTCGCTGGGCGATGCAGGTGTGTGTATTTATGTAACGATCGGTTATTGGTGAAGTCAAGTATCGATGTTTTTATTCTGACCTTTAGGGAGGTGGAGGCCAAGTGCTCGAGGATGGCTGTGTTGTGGTGCAGTATAGTGGGTGGCTTTGTGTTGAGTTCGAGTAAATAGTTGAGATTGTTCTGTTCATTGTTCTAGGATGTATCTTTGAGATGATACTTTGTGGAAAGGGATTGATGGAAGAAGGTCGTCGGTCGAGGCATTCAGTCATTCGAGCCTGACCTGACCTGAGCCCAAGATTTCTGCGCCGCTGGTCTTCTCGCTTGCCGTAGAAACATCCATCTCACCAAAGCTCATATGCCCGCAGCTTCACCAAAGCCGACCTGCTTGCTTGTGCTAGCTGGTAGCCTCGCCCTCGCCTCTCAACTGAAAGGAAAATTCCAAGACTTACTCTGACACGACCTTCTCTACTTCACAGGAGTCACGTATTCTACACACGCCGCACCGCTCGATCCCAACGACCAACCCGAGCCTGGATTCCGCGATCAACAACGAGCTAACCCCGCCAAACTTCATCTTCTCTACCCCATGTTCTGCACCACCGTCCAGGATTCACGATATACATAGAAATCCACCACCATGGCGGACGTAGATATGACCGACGCTCCTTCCGGATCAGTTGTACCCAAGAAGGGGGTTAGCAAGGCGAAAGGCGAAGCTGCTGATGGAGGGCCAGAAGGCAAGAAGCGCTTCGAAGTCAAGAAGGTCGGCACATCCATTTACACCACTCACTATAGAGAGGACTAATGTTTTGAAGTGGTCTGCCGTGGCTCTTTGGGCTTGGGATATTGTCGTCGACAACTGCGCCATCTGCAGAAACCACATTATGGATCTTTGTAAGTCTTATGGTCATGTCTCTTCATGCGCTGCCCTCTAATGAATCTAGGCATCGAATGTCAAGCCAACCAAGCTTCTGCCACCAGTGAAGAATGTACTGTTGCATGGGGAATCTGCAATGCAAGTCCATTTATTACTCCAACCTTTGGACAAACAGCTGATCATCATACACAGCATGCTTTCCATTTCCATTGCATCTCCCGTTGGCTGAAAACACGTCAAGTTTGCCCGTTGGACAATAGAGATTGGGAGTTCCAGAAGTACGGTCGTTAAGTTTCTGCAAGAGGCCGGGAGGAATGATGATATGATGATGAAAATTGGAGACATATGGATTACGAAGGATCCATAGAAGGAACTGTAGATACTCTCTGCAGTACGTCCTTCGATACATAATGGGCCCATGGATAATTTTTCTTCAGATAACGGCGTTCTTATGGAATAGATCCCATAGCTTTCGGGACAAAAGCTTTTGCATGGCGAACCCAATATTCATTTTTGCGATATATCTTCCCATAACTTATCGGCCGGTTGCCCATGCCTGATCCATTTCTTACACTCAACCCACAATCTGTCCATCAACAATAATACCCTGCGACTTCGGTTCCTTGCCACCGACGGACAACCACTTGACTGGATGGCGGTTGAAGAATGGCCAGGGCGGTACGACGAGCAAGAACGTAGCTGCGGTGCCTCCGAGGCCGATGAGGAGAGCGCGTTTAATATCTTGCTGGAGATAGCCGGTGATGAAAGCAATCGCCTGGACTTGGTCAGATTCGAATTACACGTTTGAGCACAGCTGCCCTTACCCCAAAGATAGCCTGTGAGATCCGTATTAGCTCTGAGTCTTGGTGAGGGTGCAATGGGACTTACAAGCAATGCAGTAGTTAGATATTCAGCTAGACGTTGCCCTTCGAACTTCGTACTATTAGCAATAAGCATTAAACACAATACCATGGATCATACGTCAATTTGACCCTTCGCAAGTTCGCGCACTTGATCAAGAATTTGGTCTGCCATAATGTGTTGAATTCAGATTTTCGTTCTTACTGTTTGCTGTAAGGGTTAGAAGTTGGCCAAGGTGTCCCGAACGCTTGCAAGGCAAGGCTGAAGTGTACTGAGCCACGTGACGGATGAGGGATATCGCAAATATCGCAATTCACAAATACACGAAACAAAATGCCGCATGGACACATGAAAAGACGGATTTTGAGAATCAAAAAGCTAGTGTATACACTCAGGCAGCGTTACCTGAGGTATAAGTAACGAACACATCTCAAAGTTCGGTCTCATAACTTTTCCTGATACAAGCTTGTGGCCAGTTGTAGCCTCATCTTCA
>FJVC01000414.1:158181-173644 GCA_900074895.1 Rhynchosporium secalis
GGGGCATCAGGACCCAATCGCCCAGCATGTGCAAGGCTAGTTTGGTAGTCTCTGCTAGCCGACCAGATTCTTGCCTCCCCTCCGTTCTTCTTCTCCTGCTTGTCCCCTCCTTTCCTTTCCACTACACAAATATCAACGGATTGAGATTCCTCAAACCATTTCTACACATCTATCTGTCACATTCCGAGATCTCTTTCAACCAGTCAATCCCGCGCATAGCAGAGAACTTTCCTGTGAATCACGGCTGCGGCCTTTGTGTATTCAATACCATCGTACTTGGCACGTCATAGCCCGACGTACCACAGCAAACTTAGCGTCGAGCTCATTGCACTCCGACATATACTAGAGAAGTCTGCTCAAGACGCAGGAAACCTTCCAGCAAGTTTCCAAATCTTCGACTCCCAACCCAACTCCCACACACAATACTCTCTGTTGGAACAGCACATTTACCAGCGCTCCTTTCGAGCTCTCAACAACACCATCTAAAGCCCCCATCACCATATAATCCTTCAAGTTGGCGGGATTCAATCACTACTCGGTTTGCTTCATCCTCCCGCTTCTTGGTCCAAAAGCCTGGGCCTACAGCGGATATAAACCTCCATAACTGGTCTACAACGGCAACGACTACATCCCTTGACCAACTATCCATCATATATTGGAGCAGAAGTCAGCCGGAAGGCTCAAGAACTGCAAATCTGTACAGGACCTCCTGTGCAACAAGGCCATCAAATTGACGCCAACACGCGGTGGGCAATCATTGCCTGCCTTATAGACCTAGGAGGGGCTTGAAGAAACAGGTATTCAAGAGGATCCCAGGAGCGATAACATTGCTCGGCTCGCGTCAGCATTCGAAAACAATCCATAAATACTCTAGAAGACCAGAAGCGGCACGATGTCTGACCACGAGAGCAGTGGTAGCACCAATAACTCTGGCTACAGCACTCCGGTGCCAGAGTTGGATGACCATAGGCGCCATAGTTCCTCTGTTCAGAAGCCACGCTCCAGACGTGGTACTGTTGATACAATGCACAGCAACTACCGCCGCAATCTCGGCCCGGATCTTGCTCTTGTCAACCAAGGATTTTCACCAACCATTACAAGAGACTTCGAGGAGGCTGTTGAGGATGGAGACGCTACAGGATTTCCTCCGTCTCGTTTGAGAGCTCCATCTGGCCGCAGTCGTCGCGGGACAGTCACTACACTAGACCCTAGATCAGTCTCTCCACCAAGTTCTGTCAAGGCCTTTGCTGAAGCGAGACGAATGGAAAGGGATGAAGTAGCTAATGATGGCCGACGATGCGAGGAACATGACATCCATCGATCACTTTCGCGTGATAGCCGCCGAAGCCGACGCAGCCTTCGAAGCAGGAGATATACAAATGACAATGATAATATCAGCGTTGCCGGCTCACGCCTTACCGCTGAAGAAGATGTTTGTTTCCCGCTCCATCCTGTTGGAGAGAAGAGTTCCCTCAACATCAATTTCGAGCTGCTTCAGGAATTCATTGACGAGGAAGAGACCCGTGAGAGAACGGCTCCTCTTGGTCAGCCACAGGCTCGCATATTCCATGATCTTCGCGCTCAGAAGACTGGAGACCCCACTATTGTCACATCTGATGGTGACATTGTTCAAGCACCTTCTGGTGGATCTTCCGCATTGAGCGGCAAGACTGCTGGGGCGGACTTCGATGAAAAACATGCTGAGCCACAACGTTTGGAGAATCGTTTTGAGTTCTTTTCAACCTTGGCCGAGTCAACAATCCATGCTGCAGATTTTGGTGATCTCGTTTTGCCTGGGGAGAGCGTCCGTAATCTTTTCACGTTGCCTCCTATCACCGATGATGAAGATGGTGTTTGGTGGTTGAACATCAACAGTGCTACTAAAGAGGAGATTACTACAATTTGCCGAGCATTTGGTGTTCATCCTTTGACAATCGAGGATATTCTGACCCAGGAGGCTCGTGAGAAGATTGAGCTATTTCAGTCATACTATTTCTCCTGCTTCCGTTCCTTCCATGTAGTGGAAGAGGAAAATGGCGGACAAGACTACGAGCCCTTCAATATCTACGTCGTTGTGTTCCGCGAGGGTACTCTCAGCTTCAGCTTCTCTCCAAACCCTCATGCTGCTGAGGTTCGGCAAAGAATCACCAAGCTCAAGGACTACGTGGCTCTGAGCTCCGACTGGATTTGTTATGCTCTAATGTAAGCCTCTCTAGACTGCCTGATTTCCTTTTCTACTTTGCTGACTCTATCTAAGTGATAATATTGTCGATTCTTTCGCTCCAATCATCAACGAGATTGAGCGTGTGGCTGATGTTATCGAAGATGAAGTCTTCATCTCCCGTAACGACGACATGAAAACTTTCCTTCGTAGGATTGGTATGACACGAAAGAACGTAATGGGACTCATGAAGTTGCTGGGTGGTAAAGCAGATGTTCTTCGTGGATTCACAAAGCGCTGCAATGCCAATTACCGCGTCACTCCTCGCATGGACATCGGGCTCTACTTGGGCGACATCCAGGATCACGTTGTCACTATGATGAGCAATTTGGCACATTTCGAGAAAATGCTTTCCAGATCTCACAGCAATTACCTCGCCCAGCTGTCCATTGAAAACATCGAGCAAGGCAACAACTCCAACAAAGTGCTTAGCAAGATCACCATGCTTGCATCGATTCTTGTTCCTCTCAATTTGGTCTGTGGACTTTTTGGAATGAATGTGGCTGTTCCGTGGAAGAATTCTGATAGCCTGGGACCTTTCTTTGGAATTCTGGGATTCTTGGTTCTCTTTACACTGCTATCTCTCGCCATAGCACGGAGAATGAGATACATCTAAGCGGGTAATTTCCGAGAATCACAGCTCATGCAATTCAGCTCGAGGTCTTCAAGCTTTGGTTCACTGCTAGATCTTGGTTTTGGAATGTGTCATTGATCTTCTCTCCGATTTTGTTAGGTCTTATGCTGGCATGGAGTTTCCATCTAGACACGTTTAATAATAGAGGTAAAGACGCAAATACATTACATAGTGGCAACTAAGTACTCTTGAGACTGTACATGTTCATCTTGGGAGAATCAAACGATTTGATAATAGTTGCATTGAAGTCGACAGTGGTCTGAACATTCAGTCTCTTCTACTGCTGTGAAGCTCAACTTGGACTACTTCTCTTCCTCCCCCGTCCTCCCACCGTCCTCCTTTTTCCCGTCACCGCCCTCCTCCTCAACTTCGTCCCTCCTCGCCACATCCAGTGCTCTATACTTCCTCTTACTCTTCTTCACCGCACTACTCTTCCTCTTCTTCTTCGTCTCCGCCACCACCGCAACCCGACTCTCCTTCCCTTTCTCGATCTCCTCTACCCTCTCCGCCAACATCTGTCTCGCGATTTTCCTGTTCTGGGTGCGTGATCGTGTAGCTTGGACTTTGAGGACGAGGCCGGTAGGGAGGTGCTTGAGTTGGACGGCTGAAGAGGTTTTGTTCTATGACAGATTAGCACCCAACATACTGTTTGCATTTGGGTAGGGTCTTACTCACGATCTTCTGCCCACCGGGCCCACTGCCTTTTAGAAACGCTTCCGTGATTTCACTTTCATCTATAGGCCCCGGTCGATCGGGCATCTTCTTTGCGCATGCTGGCGCTGTTGATGTGATATTTCGCACACCTACAGTTGGCTTTTGTACATGTCTTATGATAGGGAGACTTTCAAGGATAGGCCTGCCCTTTGCGATACAGGAGAGGCCGCCTCGTAGCATCGTACATGGTGTGATACCGTTTGAGTGATATGGAAGATGAATGGTGACGATGAGGTGCAACGGAACGGACATGGACTTTCGCCGATGGCGTGCCAAGATCATCGGGGGGTTTTATTTGGAGACATCAGTCTTGAAATAATCTCGAATCCAAAGACGTACCCTTGCGCGCTGTTTGTTTGCAAATTACCTTCAACTACTCATCAATCACTTTGCTCCAGTCCACCAATATATCCTGTATTTCGAATCCTATAAACATCAAAAGAAACCATGGCCATGTTCGCATCGACATTCCGCTGGCTACAGAGGAAGAGATACCAATACGAAGTAATCAATCCCTCCGAACAGGCAATGTGTTGTGCTGTGTTGATCACATTAGGTTACATTCTCTCTATACATGTTGACGCCGACCGAGAAATTCATCTTCAGTAAGTCATGCCCCCAGATCCCATCTGCAGCAGACCCGTCGCATGCGCTTGACCTGCTTCTCCTTTCCTCACGGCCGTCCCATCTGAAGCAGAGGGAATCGATCTCAGATGACAACCATTTGCATTCATACATGATTTTATTTTTGTGTGCTAATGTAAGCCCTCGTCAACAGATTCGTTCCTCTTCCTCTTCTTCAGCATGATAATCATCGCCATGACGCTCTACCTCCCGCAACACATCGCCCTCCTGACTAACCGCGCCTGGTTCTACTACAACGGCGATCTCGAACACGCTACAATGGCTGTACAGTCGGTGATAGAAAGTCCGACCAGCAAGGTGATGGGAGAGAAGGTTAGGGAGAGCGTGGTGGCGGCGGGCAGTGGGGTGAGGAGTGCTGGGCAGACGATTTTGGGTGCTGGGAAGGAGTTATAGAGATGATATGAAGAGAGAAAGGATTGGACTATTAGTGGATTGATGCAACAGGGAGGGACTTGGAGCATGTCAAGGCATTTGAAGGAGCGGGGGAGACGAGACGAGATCTGGAGGGGCGGAAGAATGTATGCGAGCTTTAGAGCAGCATTGTGTTGATGGGGATGGGTAGTTGTATGGAGATTGGTGTGTGTAAATATGCTTTGGCGTTTTTGGGCTGGGTGTCGGATGGGAGGCCAAGGCATGGCAGAAATCACTTAGTGTTGTAACAAAGGCATGCGATTTGCGTTTGGTACCAGGCAGCCTTACATGCCACTTAATGTTTAATACGACAAGACTATTTGAGATAACATTCGGTGACAATTCTTGTAGATAGCTAGTCGAACGGTTCTATATCTCACATTCCCAATTTCTAATGCCATCAGGTGTCAGTATCACAAGAAGAAGGATTTTTGACATTTCTCCGAATCTCCGAGCAGTATTCGAAAACCAGTTTTGAAGTCAGGAGATTTCTAATCATAGGACATCCAACCCGATGCAGACTCAAAAGGTCACAAAAAGTACTACAGTGTATTTCTTTATCAGACACTTAAAGTCACGAGGAGTATTTCAGTACATTGCTTGGAATCCCTTTACGGAATATCAAAATGATATAGGACGTTTGCTCGGATGGTATTCAAAATTGCGATAGGACAGGTGTAGCAAGATTGATGGTCATGAAAATAGCCAAGGCCACTTTACTTGCATCATACTGGAAGTCACGAAATCTGATTCGAGGCGTGTCTTAATCCCAGGCGAAGCAGTCAAGATTTACAAAGGATACTTGATCCATACTATGCTTCTAGTTGTGTCTTCAATGAAATTGCATAAGACGAGTCTTATATGAGCTGGGTATCATACATGGTAAATGAAAGGCTCTTAAGGCTCTTCTCAAATTATTTAGAAACCCTGCCGGTATAGCCACAGAAAAACTTTTGACAACCCTTCATCCTGAAAAGAAACTAGTTCCTCCTAGTGACTGCGGAGAACTCCGACCTCGATTTGAAGAAACTTGGCCGAAATATATCTCAAGCTTTAGCCTTCTCCCTAGCAGTCATCAAATGCTTCATAGTATTAAACATCAACTCCCCCACCCCATCCACCCCCTGCCCCTCCAAATACTCCAAAACGCCCAACCTGTAATCCGCCCACGGCAGACTTAACCCCCCATCTTTCTCCAGTTGCTTCAGCGAAGTCTGCGTCACGGGCCCGGCATGTCTCCTCTCAATCTGCTCTTCAGAACTATCTTCCAGCTCTCTCACATACTTTATAGCAAGGCGAGAAAAGACTGGCGAGTATGAGACACTGAAGAGATTAGGGAGTGAAAGATTCGTATCGAGGCTGGAGATGTATTTCTCTAGCGTCTGTATGGTGGACGGAGGAAGGAGACAGCCGAGTGCGTTCGGGTCTGTGGTGTTGAATGCGCGCGAGCGCCAGAAACAGTTGCATACGTCCATTAGATAGCCGTTGAAATGATTGACGTAGTCTTTTGGGTAGGATTGTGCTTCTGGTTCGGAGGCATGAGTTGCTTTGGGCGTCATGGCGAGCTCGAAAGCTTTTTTGTGAAGAGCGAGGATGGCGCAGAGGCGACTGACGGTGCTGAGAGAAGTGGTAAAGAGAAGACTGTATACTATTTCTGCTGGGGGGATTGTGATGCGCACGGTCAGCTTGAGAAGTGGGTGGGTGATGAGCGAGGCTGTTGTTTCGTAGAAAGAGAGGACTGAGGAGTGGGCGGAGATAGTGTTGTTGTTTTGAATTATTGTTAGGGCGAGAGCGGAGGCGTGATTTGTTAGATTGATGATGGTTGTAGTGGCTGAACGAGTGGGGTGAGGTTGCGTTTGGGAGAGGAGGAAGACAGTCCATTGGTCGAGAACGGTTTTGTAGAATGCCAGGAGAGCGAGTTGAGAATTGTTTGTGCCGTCGTCGAGAAGTGCTTCTTCGAGTGGTTGGAATGTGGACGAGTACAAGCCTATCACAATCAGCAAGGGTATCCAAAGCTTTCAGGCAAGACTGACCATCCCAAGATACGATTGGCGTATATGCGAGCAGAGCGAGAACTACTCTCCGTCCAGCGAAACCATTCCAGGTTGGTATCATAGATTTTAGGTATGACAGGCATGATACAGGAAGTGTCTGGATGGAATGTTAACTCTCTCTCGTTAGAGTCTAATGAAGAGAAGGTGTCTGACCTTAGTATGGCGTGTGTATCCAAGGACGGAATCTAGCATATCTAGTATTTGACGTTCTCCAGCATTTGACGTTGACTGCAGTTGATCCTCGAAGAATGCCATCAACCAATTGTCCACACGTTTCGAGTGACTCTCGCTCGAGCGAAGCTGAAGAAACTTCTGTAGAAGTGGGTCGTTGATGACAGCAACCAGCTGGTTCGGTGGCTCTATTCTTTCGAGTTTTTGGATGAAGTCGTGAACATTCTCAATCTCCTCTAAGGTCACCGAAGTCTCATGAGCGCGAGAGGTGTATACTTCGGGTAACACAGACGCATTCCTGCCTCTAGAGCTGACCTGACGGGTGACTTTAAAAGTTTTCTGTCCATTTGGAAGACCGTCCTTTGTCCTCTGGACGTACAGGTCCTGAATCTCGCCCAGTCGTTGGCGCCATTCTGGATTTGGATGCTATTGGGTACTTAGTAAAAACGATCAGACATACTAAGAGGGTGTCTACGGTAAAAACAGATGCTCGGCCAGAGTTCACCTCGCCGACGATAACATCTGGATAATAGTCTTTGAAAACTCTCAATAGGCCGATTAAAGTGGGCTCACTTCCGCCTTGCCGCGTCAATTCCATCCTATTTTGAGGTCAGATTATGCCAATCGTATAGCATACTAGAGCTTACAAAGCTTGTATCCGGAATGGCCTGACATGTTTACGTCGTGTGATGAGCGACAGCACGTGACATAGCTGTGGTCTGGAAGTCTTAGCATTTGGAAAATTTACCATGGTATCGGAGTACTCGCCGTATCGCAGATGTATCGAGCAGATTGAACAGCAGGCTGTAGAGTTGCGAAAGGACTTTTTGATTCTCTAGCACGTCGTAAACCATAATCAGCCATTTCAACAAAGCCGCCTGCGCCGAGTATGAAGGCTTCACTCGTCCATGACCTAGGCTTCCTACAACTTTGATGATAATTTCATCGGGAACTCTGCTTGCAGGATAAAGGTTGCGTATCAAGTTGCCGATACTGCTTTGGTCGAGCTGGTTCGGACGCGTGACAATGTTCAAAAGCTGCCCAAGAGACTCATTTGATAAGCCGTCTGTGTAGGCACAGGCGCAGACCGCATCAATCTGTACTGAGATCTTCGTACTGCGTTGCTTCGCGGATTTGCTTGCCGCTGTAGGTCTTGTAAGCTTCTATCCAGGCACGTGCAAGTTTTCATCACGCGTTGAGCGGCGCGCAAATACTTGCCTGCTTGAAGGTCTGAGATGCGGTCAGAAACACTCGTATCACGATCAGGCGAGAGATACATCGCCTTCGATGGTATGCAATGGACACTGCACCAGATCTCGGTTGGGGGTTTAAAAAAGTCCTTTATTTGGTACTTGAGCAAACCACCTTCTGCGATAGTCTTGTATAACCTCGCCTGTGAGACTGCAGCTTGTTGATCAACGAAAGTGCTGCCATCTTACCGAACTTGAACCGAATCTCAACCTCTCTGGCGGACAACAACGAGATTGCATGTGTTAATGGCAGTCTGGCAGCCAGCATTTTCCGCGACTTTCCGCGCCAGAATATATGTAATGGATAGGCGAGGTCCCTTCTCGATACCAACTATTCACACCTGCTCTTAGATCAGATTAACTATTCTAACCACATTACGATATCTGACTTGAACGTTAAGAAATATTAGGATTCTTATCCTACGACAACTTCTTCCCACAAGAAATTATTATCTCATTGAAGAGCCATAAAAACTTTGACATGTTCATCAATTATTGCATATGCAGCGCCTGGCCGATTGTTTCCCATGCCGCGACTATCAAAAGCACACGCTGCTTTTTAGCGGGGTAATGCAAAAAAGAAGGAAAAACATATTCGGTAATATTCCTAATATCCCATGTAGACAGAAAAATAAAGCCATCCGCTATACAATGGAAAGATATACAGAGAGATGAAAGATAACATGTTTGGTTAACTACTCTATAAAGCAGTACGCGGGGCACTAATCATCCATCTATTATGCCTAAACTGCCCACAACGAGTGCAAGACTATAGCTCCGCTAGGTTCTCTAGTATATCCGCTGTACTGCTATCAGAGTTCCAGCAGTCTGCATACTCGCTAACTAGCTTAATACTAGGAAATAGAAGGCTTAAATCTATAGAATAGGACTTCGTGGTGAAGTTACATTATTGATAAGGTAAATTCGCCTAACGATCATACGTTTTTAAGTGCTACCTTAGTCGTGTCCTGTATAATTCTTGCGACTTTCACTCCGAGCGAGGTATAAGAGAGTTCGCAGATGACTATTTAAAAGCTATTTCTGGCCCGAAAAATGTAACCCTAGTAATAGCTAGCGCATTTCTTTCTCTTTTCTTTTCCTTTCTTTTAGTTTAAGCCTGGCTTATTCATCTTTAGAGAGGATGCATTATAGTTATCGTCGGTCTAGCAAAATAATATCGGTCTATATAGGTTGATCGAGTACAGTAAAGGCTCGCAGACTATAAAATTTGTCGCCTTTCTTTAGGAAGGTAGGTTTCTCATACGATTCGATAAGAGTTTGATCGGTATCGATCTGATTAGAAGGTGAGAACCTAGATCTACGAGAGGTTCGTTGCTTGCTAGTAGAATGTCAAGTTGCGTAATTGAGATATATGAGTCTAATATAGTACTAAGAGGTATTGAAGTCTTGAAATAACTAATTGATTATCAGGAATTTTAGGATTATGCGAATGTTTGCAGTTTAGTCCGTACATTAGGACACATGAAGCAGCTATCTATTTAGGTGGTCGAGGCATACAAAATAATATTTTACAAAAGTCGAGGCATGGAAAACAATCCGCCCGTGACGCCTGGCCCGTAAATGAAAATTCAGCGAGTAGAGATGGATTAGGAAATTTCAAAGAGTACGATGTTACAGCGGTGAAGTGTTACCGCTAGCAGTTTTGGTGCTAGGGACAAATCTATGGGGATCTAAAACAATGATGACTTCAGTCCGAGGCTGGCCACATTTCGTGACCGATAAGGCTTTTCGATATTATTGAGAGATTTTGTATAACTAATATGATATTATGTGACTATACTTAATTGCCTCAGTAACGTCACATAATCAATTCCTGACTTTGAAGTATTCATCTAATCAAGTCATGTAATAATTTGCGACTTCGAGCAAAATCCAACCCTCGCCAACATGGAGACTCTTCTGGCTGGCCTCGATCTTTTCAAACCACACCAATACCGCTCACAACACAATCGAGCTAAAGTTTCATACACGATTTCCTCATCTATCATGCTGATCTCGCCAGTGCCCTTTCCCAGACAGCTTGAGTTTCCTCCCACACAAGCTTGTCCGTCCTATCTTGACGATATCCAACCATGACGGGCGACTCTTTCGCGCTCCCATCATTAGCGAGTAATCTGTAAACGCCATTGCTCACACCATCCTTAATCACAGAAGCGTCCGCGATCTTATCCCTGATGGCAGCTGTACTCCAACAGTCTCCGTAGTCCTCGACGCTGGAAATCTGGAACTCGTAGCGAGGAACAAAATACGTTCACCAGCCTCGTCAACCGTCATTGAGAAAATATTGGCAATTGGCACCATAGTCCATCGCGCTACATAAGCAGGAATAGTATAAAGTCCAGCAGCCGAAGCCAGGAGACGATCTATCACGCCGGAATTGACGAATCCTGGGTATTTGTGGATAAACGTGATTTCAGGGTTCGTTTTGGCGAGTTCTTCGAAAGCAAGTGTTGTTTGGGTAGTGCCATTTTCGGCGGCTTTGATGAATGTGAAATAGTTCTTGACTTCGAGGTCGTGGATGTCGATGGCAGATTCTTGACCACCGGCTAGGATAGATATTGAGCGAGGGAGGAGACTGGCTTTGAGGAGGGGAATGAGGTTGTAGATAAAGCGGAGGCGTGAGTAGTAGCGGAGTGCGTGAGGGATATCGATTCCTTCTTCGCTTTCTATATTTATTGTCAGAATTTTCAACATTGGGAGAAAAATTGCGATAGAAACCTTTACGCCCTCCGAAAGCGAGATCGCCGGGCGATGTAAATACAAGATCGACTTTTTTCTCTTTCGACTTGATCTCGTCACATGCCTTGTCAACATTCTTGATAAGGGAGATTTCTGTCTCGATAAATTCGTAGATCCCCTCGGGGTTTGATTTCTTGATTTCGCTCAGCAGCGGAGTTGCAGCGCTCTTCGAACGGCCAAGGATATATATCTTGGGTGCTTTGGCGTTCTTCGCGAATTCTCTGAGAGATCCCATTCCAATGCCTGAAGTCGCTCCTACAAAGACAGCTACGAGACCGAATGCTTGCTTGGAACTCTTGAAAGTCGCATTGGACTTGCGGATATCCTGGATACTAACCATCTTGACGATACGATCGACGCTAGTGTTGGTTTGTTTATATTTGGGTATGTGAAATGTAGGAAAGCCGAAGAGTTGGAAGATGCGAAGATCTTGTGGGTTATGAGATTGGAAGATGTGATGAGAAAATGCGAGACTGAATGACAGAGTGCCAACCTACGTTATATATCCATAGTGAAGACTCACATCTCCATGCACAGGGACAGGCTGCCTGATGTTGTGCTCGGATTCAATCCCCAAATGCTTTCAAATGCGATGCGCACTGATATTCTCGCTACTTCGCGCCCCGAGCCTAGTGCCGATTTCAACGACAGGCTGAAATGGATTACCAAGCTGATTCGAGGTTGACACTGGCATTCACCAGCATCCTGGCAATGGATTTTAGTTTCGTCAAACCCCGTGAACCAATGACACTAGGATGTTCTATGCGTATCGTTCGCACTGCTGAGGATTTGAATCAGGTAAACTTCCATTATATGATTCTCCAAAGCTACACGTGATTGCAAGGATTAGCTTATTGCCCATATCAAGAGTGCTGAATCATCCCGGGCCTTCGTCACTAGTCAATCTTATCCTTCTGCCTACGACATCGAGCTTCTCTTACACCGTTGATTTTCATTCCTTACGCAATCATGGCATCTCAGTCTATCGCTAGAAGCTGTTCGCAGTTCGCGACTTCAACACCATCATCCGCCGTGCGAGCTTTCCTTCAAATTGCCCCCCATCGACAGCTGCACACTAGTTCCCCAGTTCTAGACTTTCTCCTCCCCAGCACCCAATTTACCAATCTACGATCTAGAAAGGAGTTTGCGCAGCTGTCCTTACGACCTCGGAATACGGCGAGGAGAGCTTTCACATCTTCCAAACGACAACAAACTACAGTTATTTACAATCCCCGCGATGACGATGATGGAAACCCTATGCATATCGAGATTACGCCTCGAGCTTCAAACGTGCGCGCAATCACATCTATCCAACGAGTAAGAGCTAATGAAATTTGTAGCGCCTAAAAGAAATTATGTCCAAAGACTCGAACCCCAACCTCGCCCTCAGGATTTCCGTAGAAAGTGGCGGCTGCCATGGCTTCCAATACCTAATGTCACTCACCACGCTTCCACCCCTCGTCTTCAAGTCCGCCACCATGCAACAAGAGTCCTCACCCGCAATGAATACCTCTTCCGCCGATCCGAACGTTATGTCGTCCCCTGCAGAAGTCGAGGCAAAACTAAATGAGGATGATACTGTGTTTGGGGCAGACGATGGATCAGGAGCGAAGGTTGTTATGGATGGTCCCAGTTTAGAGGTGCTGAAGGGTAGTAAGGTTGATTATACAATGGAGTTGATTGGGAGCCAGTTTAAGATTGTGGACAATCCGCTGGCGACGAGTAGCTGTGGGTGTGGAACTAGCTTCGATATAAAGGCTTGAGATGATTACAAATAGCACCTTCTTGGTTTGAGTGTGTGCTGATGAGTTGACCTGGGATTGAATATGTGGAAGAAAGCCAGGTTCATCGTTTGCATTGGAGTGATTTGTACCGAGAGTGCTCCATATCTTACGTGGACGGGCCCAATGAGAAGGAAAGGAGATTTCAGATTGGAGAGAAGCACGAGGAAATTGACGGATATTTCAGATCAGGGAAAATGCTCAGCATGCTGGTACATCTATATTCAATGAGATCTCGCAATCAGAAGTCATATAGCAGATTCATGACTCCTGAAGGGAAAATAGAGGGAAGGGATGGTCAACAATTCCATCAGATAAATCACATCGGCCGATTACCAGTAGGGTGAGAGGGTTTAGGTCGTGTGCTAGAGTGAGGCGACCCCGATGAGTGTCGCGCTGGAGCGGTCTGATTATCAGATACCGTAACAAGTTATCACAATGCTACGTTAACAATCAAAGACAAAATTGCAAGTTAGAGTCCGTGCGTTATTATACGCGTTTCTAAAACAGGGGGCTCATACAGGAATCTCTATAAAGGGTATCACCTAATGACGAATTTATACTAATACGACGCTTTATACACCAGAATCCAATACTTTTAGTAGATATAGAATCTTTATTTAGTATATCTAAGCTAAAGGTACTAATAAAGAGTATCTTTCGAGACAAGTAAATACGCTATCAAACCTTCTACTTCGAATACTAGCTAGACTTAAGATCAAATTGCCCTTTAATTTTATCTTACGTAACGTTGAGGATAATACGTATATAACTCGACGTATACCTTAGTACTATTGGGGTATAGTGCTGGACGACACCCATCTGAAACCCTCTATCGTACGACAGGTAGGTCTCATACATCGTTCAAGTTGCTATTCGTAGTAAGGATAAAGAATCCCTTACCCTGTCTTCATCGACACGAGCCTCAGCAGAGACTAGCATCCAATCATTCAACTACTTGGTAGTTTCGGTCTGATTATAAGGGAGAATCTGTTAGAACTCCGCAACAGGGTAGGGGTTTATTTATCCTTACCACCAAGTAATTACCTAGTACAGGGGGCAAACAATATATAGTTCTAGACCGTGCACTCTAGATATATTATAAATGTTTTCCCCTAGTAACCACAGAATATTGTTTATCATTTGATGGCACCCCTTGTAAAGATTAGCTGTAGTAAAGACTCGTAGAACAACGTACAGACTCTACTTTGTATCTTGTTTAATGTCTTTATCAAGTTATCATAAGGTTATATTCTCTATTGAATAAAATAGGCCACAGCTAAATCTCCATGCGGCATTGACTAAATCTCCATGCACTAAAATTCTAGTCACTTGGCGAGTGTATCTAAAAAACTATCCCCACTATACAAATTTGTACTAAGGGGCTAGAGCTATTAATACATACCTAATGAAAATTTCATAATTACCCCTGAGTTCAAATGATAGCACGGCTGAAGGGCAGTATAACTGAAGCTATTCAGACTCTCCAATTAACTACTTATTACTATAACCTCTTCTTAATACTATGAGTTCTGATCTTCAAGCTCCTCCTCTAGCAATTTACAGTAATATTAGTACTGCATTTATAGCTCTACAGGTACATGCAAAAGCTCACGGGTATGCCTTTATTCACTAAGATACTAAACCTTTCCGAGCAGTATTTATCTGCGATCGCGCAGGTAAATATAACCCAAAGGGGAAGCAGTATAATATACATCTATCGAAAAGGCGCAAGAATACAGGTTCTAAGAAATATAGTTATTTAATGAGAGTCTCTCTCTTAAAAGACAGAAACTCGAAGGAAGAGCAGTAGAAATTGAAGGTTTTGGAGGCTATATATAACCACTTAGCATCTGCAGATTTTACTACTCACCTAGCACACAGAACTACCTCTATTACTACAGAAGTACGTGATTTGGTTAGCTCTTTAGCTAAGGCTAGCCTGCTAAATGCTCAAATTCTATTAGCCTTACAGGAAGAAGAGAGTACTACTATCTCTTTACTTTCTAAAGATATTTCTAATCTTATATAGGCAGAGAGGAAAAGGGAGCTAAGAGGAAAGATACCAATTTAATAGCTTATAGAGGTAAGTCCTGTAATTATTATATAACTTCTATAACTGATAATTTACAGGAACTCCAAACAAATAACTTCTCTCCTTAGTACTTCCCTCAAAGTGGTCCGTTATAGCGCCTCTTCTTTATACACCCTACCTCTCTTCAATTATAGAAGCAATACTCCAATATATTACTCCTCGATTGTATATATAAAACCAACCGATTCAATGTACTACTACTGAATATATATAGTATTACTAGGAATAATATAGTTATTCAGCTTAGCTTAGTGTTTCTATCAGGAGAAACTGAAAGAGACTATACTTGTTACGGCAGGGCACAGAGGGCGACAACGACTTGTATTCGCCCTTAAGGGTACGCGTAGTAAAGAGAAGAAAATATAAGGAGAAGAGGTTCTACTCTCGATACCTTCCTTAAGGTATAGCCGTAGGGCTATACTAACTAATCTGCCGCGGTTACTAAGGCTCGCTTACCCTGTCGTGCCTAGAGGCCTGAGGCTCCTCACGTATAGGTCGTGATATTACCCCCCTCCTCCTATAAAGCTTCGTCCCCGAAGCGCGAAAAAATCGCTACTTCTCGCTACCTGTCTTAAAGAATTGCGTACGAGTAGTAGCTATTATAGGCTTATCGTCCTCCAACTTACTATAGTCGTTAATACTATTATTATACGCTTCTAGCTATTTTAGGAGAAATCTTAGGGGGCCCTTTATAGTCGGATACTATAGATAGAAACGCTTAAGTAGG
>FJVC01001577.1:0-24378 GCA_900074895.1 Rhynchosporium secalis
CAATAATAACTATTAATAAGTCTTAAGGGTAGAGCTTTTATATAATCGGGTTAGATTTATAGATCCTAGTATTTATATATAGCTAGTTATATATAGGGATTTCCCGTATATTATCTATTATAGGCTTGAGTATACTACTACCGGTTGAGAATTAAAGCTATACGCCGAACGTAGTTTACCTAGAAGTCTTAATAGATATTTAATAATATTTATAAGTTATAAGAATATATTATATTATATATTAAAAGAAAAGTTGGTTTTTTTAGCCTTTCGGCTAACGGTTCATATTATATAGACGCTTATAAACGCTACTTATACTCGGGATTTCGGACCGGAATTCTATATTATACTCCTATAAGGGACCTATAAAGGGATTTAGAAGCTATCCTTACTATCAGATTCTCTACTAACTAATTTAGCTATCTCCGTATCTATACTTATAAGCTCAGATATTAGACTACTACGGATCAGAAGCAGTTAGCGTATATAGTTAGTAGAACAGGCCGGACGGGCAGACGAGGCTATTATAGGTCAGTTACGGGCCAGATAAGTATTAGAACAGGTTAGAAAGGACTTATACGAACTATAATAGATATCACGCTTCTTACGCTTTTACTTTCGCTTAAATAGTATACCGGAACTAGACTTAGTAGGTATATTATTCGGACCTGCGGGCTTATAAATATTAGTAATAAGTTAGAAAAGGGGGGAAACGGGTAAGGAATAGACTTACGGAGACTATAGCAAGTACCCTTAGAGTTATAATAGTAGTTATTATAACTACTACCTAAGAAACTAGGAATGGATACGTAAACTATAAAATAACCGGCTTTCTTATAAACGTTATAAGATAGGTCGTTTTCGGTACTGACTATTACTTATAATATTAGTTTATAGCTCGCAATAGATCAGAATAAGTAGGAAATATACTATAAGTAATTATATAAGCCTCTTTATTAATAGCTTAATGCGGATTATACGGGTGCTTTACAGGGTCGCGCGAGACCGGATTACGGACTAGGAGTATCTTGCATAAGGCGATAAGTGCAGCGGACGGCTTTATAGATACGATAGTAGATCTTACGGACGTATATTAGCAGATGCGGACTATAAAAGGAAAGGATTAGAAGGATTAACTTACTAGGGGAGATTTAGAGAAGAATTAACTGAAATAGATAGAGTAGTATCTAGGGAAGCTATCTTATAGGCTGTTAGTAGACTTATAGGTATAGAGTTAGAAAGTATAAGTATATAATTACTAACTTATATAAGTATAAATTATAAAATAGAAAGAAAACAGGTATAAGATAGGGAAACTTACTTGAAGTTAGTTACGATAGAAAGAAAAAGGTGGAGTTAGTAGGAGAAGGTCTATATATATACTAGGAAAGGTAGTCTATGCACCTTATATAATAGAGCTAACCTAATCTATAGAGTTTACTCTGTTTGAACTGATGAGCTAATTAATTATTTGTATTTAATTAAGCTATATTAATATACCTGCCTATTCAGGTAATTATTTATTGACTTTAGTAGTATGCCTGACTGCTATTTAGCGGGATACTAACTAATAACGGCCCCGCAGCGGAGCGAGGTCCCGTGACCCCGGAGCCTGCGGAGGGCCGTTACGGAAAAGACCTCGCATACTAGGTATCTCAAAAGATATCAAATTGCAAGCATGTATAGCCAAGATGCTGCGTTGACGCTGTATTATAATGTTATCGTGGACTGTTATGTGCAAAGACTCCACCCTTTCGCGAAAGATTTGTGAGTCTTCCACTGAGAGCTAGGACTTGAAATGGCTACATGGTCCTGAACAGTTATCCAGTAAATTCCCTACAGTTTCAAAGATAAAAACAATTTGGCCGTTCGACCACGAGAGATTCTTGGAAGTTAACAGGTTTATACAGTACAAAGAATTTCTATGAAGTCGTCGTGATATAATCGAACAACTTGACCATATACGACCGCTTCCTACAGTCCTACTTTTGCCTGCCTTATATAAATCAGTTTCCAATGTCTTTCGCCGCAGTCTCATTGTATCGATCTCCTTGGGGCTTAAGCTCCTCCACAAGGGTGCTCATTTCTTTCAGCTCTTCCTCTGTCATTTCAATATCCCTCGAACTCCAGTTTTCTTCGAGTCGGCTTGCTTTCGTTGTTCCAGGAAGCGGGATCAGGCCCTGCGCTGCAACCCATGAGATAGCAATCTGGGTTAATGAACAGTTTTTCCTCTTTGCGAGAACCTTAAATCCTTCACTAATTCTCTTATTGGCATAGAAGTTCTCGCCTTGGAACTTTGGAACTGTAGGACGATTAGCAAGGTTACTCTGGTAAACGAAGGACTGCATACTTTGTCGCCTATAGTCATCTTGGTTGAAATCTTCCGGCGTTTGATAAGGAAAATCATCCACCAACCATCCATGGCCGAGAGGGCCATAGGCAACGAATGCGATATTTAATTCCCTGGCCGTAGATACTAGACCATCAGAACCATGCAGAGTTTCAAATGCAGAATACTCTGCTTGCACCGCGTCGATTCTGGCGACTGTAATAATCAGCAGGCCGATCAAGTGAAATTTGTAATGTAATACACGTGGTAACTTGTACAATAGAGCTTGCGCAATCTACATTACTCACTTGAATTTGCCTTTCTTAGTGTCGCTGCTGAAGGCTCTGAGAGGCCAATGTACTTCGTCTTGCCATCCCGACGGAGCGAATCAAGTGCAGGGATCGATTCTTCAAGCTTTGTATCTGAGCGACAATTAGTAAACACTCGTTTCATGAGGAAGTTGATGAGGAAAGGAGCCACTTACTCGCGTCCATACGGTGCAAGTAGTACAGGTCTGGGGTAAAACCAAGTCTCTCGATGGTACCCTCGATGTATGTTAGAATATGCGAGGCCGAGTTTGTGACTTGGCCGTCCTCAAAAACAGCAACTCCGCATTTCGACGCAACTACCAGCATCAATTACACAATCTAATCCCAAGACAAGGTGGAAGGATCTTACTAAAGATCTTGTCACGGCAATTGTGCTTCCTGATGAAGTCTCCTAATATCTTTTCATTCACCCCGGCACCGTAAGACACCTATGATTATGATAGTCAGAAATAAATTTGCTCGTAGACTTTGAGTAAAAACCTACAGCGGAATCCCAGAATGTGCACCCAAGTTCCAGAGCCTTTAGCAAGACAGGCTCGGCCTCATCGTAGCTGAGATTATTGCCAAGCGCAAAACTGATGCCCATTGCGCCAAAACCAGGTACTGGCACTTCCACACCATCGGCGAAGCGCATTGATTTAACCATCATTGAAAAATATTACGGGATTGATAGAAAAGGTGTTGTGTCGTCTTGACGTTTTTTGGTAGAGATATAAGATGGAAAATGTGATACTGTTTGCTGATGGAAACGCTGGTGGGAGAATAATTACTATGTATTTTTCCAGAAGCAAGAAGAACAACCACAGGCATACGTTAAGTAACAACAAAGTCTTTTCAGGGTCTCGATTGAGCGTCAAAAGTGGTGGAACGAGTAGCACCACTCTTGGATGGTACTCATGTTATCAGCCAGCTGGGGGTATAACGGATGACAACGGCTAAGCATATCGGAATGTTCGGCTGTCCCGGTTGGTATCTGTCTTTATCATTGAAATCACTTCTCCCGCTGATTTGCATCCTGATCGCAGATATGGGTTTTAGTCTAATTCTCTTGCCATTACAGTATCACGATGACTCTGGACTACCTGGGCATCCTCATAATCTAAAGATTGCTTGAGATTGGGCCCCCTTTTTTCAATGGACAAGAACCGGGCCATTTCCATTACAGAATCATCCAACGGACCATTGATTCCCAATTACCCGATCTTGATGTCTGCACAGGGTAGATGAGGCTAATTTAGTAACAAGTGGGAATTACTTATATTGTCGTTGTTGCCTTCGTCATCTCGAAGATGTATTGTCGCTTGTTGATACACGCGAAATTCATTGCTGTTCAAGACCAGTTTCTAGCTCGTCGCCGCAGTCACAACCTCACAAAACTCAGCAGAGGAGCCCGGTAATATCTAGGTATTCAATACTTCGTGGTTTGACGAGTAGCGAATCGCATGATGAGCAAGCGGTCAGAAGTAACCACCGAATAAACGATCGTAGTCGACAAATTCTTACATGTAGACGAAACGACCTTTGGCGGACAAGACAGAGAAGCTTGTCTCAACTCTCATACGTTTTCATAGTTGATCCTAACTGAGAATATCTCAGCCCAGCCCACAAAGACAACCTGTAGATCTTATCCTACCTAGCAGCTTCCCGTTTTCGCAAGCAGACCACTACAAGACAACACAACTCAAGCCGCTAACAAATGATATTGTACATAGTCGACACTGCCGTACACCTTCAATCGCTGGACAACCCAGTCTCTATCAAGTCCTTGAAAAGCATGGAGACAAGTCTTTGAGATGACGGATGCAGAGTCCATTACTAGTAGATTGAGATAAGCGTACAATTGTACTGTGATATCAATAGACTACTGCATCGTCCATTTCACGACAATCAACACTCTGTGAGGACCATCGCTTAGGTTATGGTAGTGGCGAAAGGGCTGTGCGTAATTTCAAGGCTACCAGATCCATGATGGTTCGGGCAGTGGGGGAGTCTCGGAGGGCTTTCAAAAGAACAAACGCATGCATCTGTCCTGCGGCTTTGATGATAGCTGTATCGACTCCTACATTTTGAAGTCTCTGACCGAATGCCATCCCTTCATCAAGGAGCGGATCGACCGTTGACAGGATAACAGTTGTCGGCGCGAATCTTGACAGTATGTCATCAGAAAGAAAGGTTAAGGGGGATGCCAGGGCGGTCTCCCTGTCCTTCTTCTCGGGTAAAAAGGCATCGATCATCCACTCCATGGTATCAGCATGTAGAAATGGCCCATCTTTAAACGTTTCGTACGATGGTAGTTTCTTATGCGTATCTGTGACTGGGTAGAGTAGGACTATATGGACGATCTTGGCCGGCAAGCTTCGTTGCAAAGACATCTGCATCATGGCGATAGCGAAGTGCCCTGGATCTAGTCAGCAGCTATTCAAAGGGAGTGTCCAGATCACAACATACCTCCAACACTGTCTCCGGCAAGGGCAATATTCTGGACCAAGATGTTGTGCTCGCCTCCATGACGGACCATATAATCGAGTACTTCATACGTTTGCTCAAATTGAAAGGGAAATTGTTTATCCGGTGCAGGTGTATAACACGGGAATACAATGGCAGCTCCAGTTCGTCGAGCTAAGTCATCTAACAAGACAGCGAAAGAGGCTGGGCTTAGGACTGGTCAAATTTATGTTCTACGTGTTAGTCGAGTAACAACTTACCTGCCCAGTATCCATCCACCACCATGGGTGTAGAAGACCATGTGAAGCTTTTTCGAGGCCAAAGACTTCAACCTGACTATTGCCACACCTGTAGGTCCGTACTTTCCAGGGACTTCCAAGATTTCTGTCGAAATGTCTGCCGCTGCATCGTGCTTCTGTATCACTTCCAAAGCCTCACGACCCTTCACGTACCCCATTTGGTGTGGACCTTGCTCATTGACGATCGCGGCAGCAAACACTGCATTTTGTGGGTCAAGGTAATGCATACTGGCGATGGTTTGAATGATTGATTATCAGGTAGTGAGGAACTGAAAATTACTGAGGAAAAGTACTACTTTCTAGCGTTTTTTTTCAAAAGCTCTGGAACTGACCATTCCGAGGAGGCTATTGTTCCCGAGATTTCGAGTTCCTCTCGGCTCGACCACGGCATGATAGGGATTCGCAACATAGTGGGACGGCAGTCGAGGGGGCTGCAAGACAAAGACGAGCTCTTCGGGTCCGGTAGAACTCGCCTATCTGCCGCGACTTCCCCGGTATCACAATTGTGGAGATGGAACTTTCCCCGCACCAGCCAAGAATAACAGACTAAGCGAGCTGACGCGCTGCTCCATGGCCACTGATGTCTCAATCCATGGCTCATCCCCACTACTGTAAAAGGCTGTGGTGGCTGGGGTTCAAGATAAGATACTATCCAATTTGATCGTAATGTCACACACTCATTTGTAAATGACCAGCTCCTGGAATTTGGCAGTGAAAGCCCGTCCACAGCGAGTAGTAGTGGCTGAAAATGTAACAACTTACCGCCAGCCAGGCAGTCGGGTGAATGCTCAGCACAGTCCTACAGGCTGCCAGCCTCCAGCTTTAGTTATTCATGACTCATAACCAAAAAAGAACCGATCAATGCCTGCAATGCGAGTTCAATGAATTTGGTAAATGACCCAGGATACAAAACTATCCCCCTGAAGATACACTGCTCTCCATCCAGGGTACAAGTGATCATACAGCATGCAGAAGCAAGGGAAAATCTGAATTACTCTATGAACAGGAAAGGGTATTACTTTCTCACTGTTGCAATGGTACAGAACATTTGCCAGGACTCATGGAGGTGGATATCTCAACAACTTACAATTAGAGTTCCAGGACAGACCGAGTCCAGACCCGATTATACCGAATCGCCCCCCGGGAGTCTGGCCTCCCCCTATCTGACTTATCGACATGTCTCCATTTTGGAGTGGCCTAGGGAGATAGGGTCAGATACCCCACACTGGGAAGTGTCCATAGGCCTGCTAAGAAATGACGGACAAGCCTCAGTTGGGGTCAAGCTCCGTACAATGTGTATATATAGATACCTCAATCCAACCCATGCTAAGTCCCCGAGCACTGCAAAGTTCGACTCAAAATTTCTTCTACTATTTGGTTCAGATCATCACAATGATGGCAACTCAAGAGATTTCCTCTGATCATTCTCAGTATTCCTCCTCCAAGAATGAGAAATCCGCACTCGATGTGTCCAGATCTGTGGAGAGCAGAGAGAATGGAGAGTCACGCGAAGTCTTCCAGGTGGGCGTGGATGGTGTTGAGTTCAGGACTGTTAGTTGGCAGCGAGCGACTATCGTGTTCCTGAAAAATCAACTTCGCAATGAGCATCCTCGCCATTCCAGGGGCTTTGGCAGCACTAGGCTCAGTCGGTGGTTCCTTGTCAATCATCGGATTCACCTCACTTAATACATGTAAGTTGCAGACTGTACCATGGAAAGCATTTACTATGGAAGGCACTTCCATGGAAGACCGTTCCAGAGTGATACTGATTGAGTTTGTACAGATACCGGTACAGTCATGGGTGATTTCCGCAAGAATCACCCTGAGTGTCACAGTAAGCTGCCCTTCACAGGACCCAGACAGCCATCGAGCATTACTAATACCTATCCCAGTGTTGGCAGACATGATGGGTTTTATCTGGGGACGTACTGGTCGCGAACTTGTAGGTATTCAGATCATCATAGCTCAGATTTTGATCTCCGCCGGTAGTATAGTCACAACAGCGATCGGATTCAACGCATTGACAAATCATGGAGCGTGCACCGTCTGGTTTGCCCTCGTATCAGCTATCCTGATAACGATGTGCTCATCTATCCGTACCTTCTCTCGCCTAGGCTGGCTGACCTGGTTTGGATTTCTGACCTTCTTTCTCGGCGTATTCGTTTTCGTTGTTGCCGTAACGCAGCAAGATCGACCTGTATCAGCACCTCCGGTTGGTGACTTTGAGCTTGGATGGAAGCCATGGGCATCACCGACTTTCGTTGTGGGTATGCTCAACGCGGAAAATATCGTGAGTGTTCTCCAAGTTCTTTGCTCCTTTTGAGCATGTCTGAGTATGATTACGATACATACCTTCCTCCTGAGTCAAACTCATCACTCTTGTCTCAAGTTTCTACTCTATATACTTTTCTGACTAGGCAATACTGACTCTGAGCTTCTCCATATTTCATCAGCACGAGTGGCGCCTGTATGTTCCTACCCGTCATCTCCGAGATGCGCCGGCCCCAGGACTTCCGTAAGGCGTGTATCTTAGCTGGTATAATCGTTGGTGCCATATATTTATCGTTCAGTCTGGTCATATACCGTTATTGTGGCATGTGGCTTTCAACTCCTGCCTTCGGTAGCGCTGGTCCTCTTTTCAAGAAGATATCCTATGGCATTGTAGGTGTTCTCCGAGGGCTTTCTTCCCCTTCGAGCGTCTCCGAGGATTATTGGGGTCTCTGCCCTCCTCCTGGGTCAAAGTCTCGGCTCTTGCCTCCTCTTTGTACTTTTGATACTCCATGACTAGGTAATGCTGACTTCGAGTGATTCCACAGTCCTTGCCCGGTTTGATCATTGGTGTCGGCATTTACCAACACGTAGCTGCGAAGTACGCCTTTGTCCGCATACTCCGAGACTCGAAGCATTTACAGGCCAACACCTTCACTCACTGGTCCACATGGCTCGGTATCAACTTTATCCTGGGCACGTTAGCGTTTATCGTAGCGGAGTCAGTGCCAATTCTGAACTACCTGCTGTGCTTTGCGCCTTTCAGTCTCGTCTTTCCAGCACTTCTCTACATGTATGATTACAAGGGATACAGAACCGGAACGGCAGGACAGAAGATCAAGTACTTCCTGCATGTATTGATCGTTGCTGTCGGAGCATTTATGATCGTTGGTGGAACGTATGTACTTCTACTTTTCAGTACCTCATAACTGTGGCTAACAACCTCTATCTATGTAGTTATGCGGTCGTTGTTTCTATCAAAGCTGCATTTGCTAACGGAGATATTGCCAAGGTCTTCGACTGCGCAGATAATTCTGGCTCCCACTAGTCAAGACAATACGCTTCTTGGCCGTCATCTTGTGTTTAGGTCGATTGGCTTCAGCGCCATGACTAGGTCACTGTGGATAGGATAGATATCATGGACGTTCTGAGAATAGTCGTTATTGTAATGAATACACTTTGTGCTCAGATCATATTGATACTATCTCTTCTTGGGTTTCTGCTCGAACTACATCGCAGTCTACGTGATCACAATGCCAAATACCTGTCGATCCATGTTTGTTGACTTCCTTCATGCATTTATACAAAGAGCGGTCTCAAGAGTGCGGAAACTCCCGTAGTAACATCTTATGCGAGACGAGGAAACCATGTTTCTGGCAAAGCCTGAACTGTGTGGAGCTAATTGCACTCAACTTCATAAAACTGTTGCAGGATAAATATCAATATACTCCTTAAATCCTCGGAAACATTACAGGATTTTTCAAGGTAACAATCAAAAGTCCTTAGACTATCACAAAACTTGACCTTAATAACTCGATTTATCCTTCACCAGACACGAATTAAAGCAGTCATCTAGTTACCTATTATAATTGTTGGTGAGTTTGCAGACTGTCATGTGAAGGTTCTCTTGGCCCTGCGCCGAGGGTTTGATGAGATGAGGCCAGGCATTGGTTGGCTTAAACATCCCTTGTGGCTTTCAATCATTTGGTGATTAATGAAGTGCTATTGGAAGGGTTCTGCGGGTACATGATAACAGTGATCATTGTAAAGTTATGATTTAAAACATTACTGGGTGACGTTGTAGGAGAAGGCTGAGAAGTATAGATGTAGTGAGACTAATACTAGATCTCAACGTCTTCTAGCGACCAGGAGAAAACAAAATTAGGGCAATGGCAGTGAAAGAACTTTGACCCAGGAAACATTTTATTCGAGGAATCTAAGGAAGGGGCAAAAATGCCCAATCAGGATTTTAGCATCACAAAAATCATCTCGACCTGGAGAGAAATAGATTCAGCTCTGCAACAAGCTTCTCATCAATCAATCTCTATCATGAGATTTCCATGGCCACGGTCTACACAACTTTGTAAGGCAGCGCCCTTTTCCGTAGAAAGGAGAGATGTACTCTTGTAGTCGATTTCCCCTCGACAAACTTTGACCTTGCATGCACCACAAGCGCCAGCTTTGCAAGAATACACCACATCAAATCCCGCTTCGTTGAGAACGTCGAGTAGACTCTTGTTAGAAGGAACTGTCAGTTTCTCGTGCCTGTTCGTATCTGGCTCGCTGACCTCAACCTCAAAAGTTTCACCGAGGATACCACCTTCACCAGAACCAAAGTCCTCGAAGTGAAGCAGGTGATCCGGATAGCCAAGTTGGGTAGTAAGTTGTGCACATTCTTGCATCATGGCCGCAGGTCCGCACGAGAATATCCGAGCTTGAAATCCTCCACTCGCGTCAGGCTTCGGAATGATATCTCCAATGGCCAGTCTTTTGCCCTGAGAACTGACATAGACTGTAGTCTTCTCTGGGTTGAGTCTGTCCAAGAATGCAGCATCTGCTGAATTTCGTACGGCGTAATGAATATGATATGGTGAACCTTCACTCTCCCAGGCACGGATAGATGGCAGAAAAGCGGTTATACCGATGCCTCCAACGACCACAATGCGCTTCAGGCCCAAATCACACTTCTCGTCGTTTTCTTGCGCGCCGGGGTTGGTTCCTGGGGCCATTTGAATCTCGTCGCCGACTTGCAGCTTCTCGTGCAAGTATGCGGAACCACCTCGCGATTGTCGATCGAGAGCCACGCCTAGACTGAATCTGTATAGGTCACCATCCACGATTGAATATGACCGAGAAATCATCGGCTCTGTTCCGAATGTGATTTGAGCAAAAGCGTATGGGTCAAAGTCGGGATCGGTCAGCACAAGAGGGGCCTTCAACTCGAATGTAAGTCTTCTGACACGCGGAGTGAGAAGCTGAGCTTCGACGAGCGTATAAGTCTTTGGAGTCTGCCTCAACCGAGCCTTTGCCAGATCTAAAAACATATCTGTCATAGGTAGCTGAGCACATTCCGCCAGCAAATGAAGAGGCACATTTCTTCCGCGGATGACTCGCTGCACATTTATGACGGACCACCGAGGAAAGGGCCGCTTTACCAGCGTAATTGCATCTCCTTTGCAGACAGCCCCAGTCTGCAAAACACGCATATTCCAGCCTGACCGCCCTGTTCGTATTGTACGGTTCAATGCCCGTTGCCATCGAAATCGGGAATTGAGCTTATGACATGGATGTCGAGGCTCGCTGACCTCCAATAAAACAGCATCACCCAGCTGAAAGATGTCGCCAATACACACATTCTCTTCGCTCAAATTCGTCGTGACGAGATTTTCTCCAAAAGCGCCAACTTCGTACAATTTGGGTTCTGGAGTGCTCTCCATTTGCCAATCTGCGTAGTGGGCCGAGTTGTACTGATGGACCGCGCGCTCTGTACCGCCATGCCTACGAGAAGCATGTTCATCCCCTGTGAAACCAGTCGAAGTGCAAAAGATCGGTCCATTCTGTTCTTGTTTGTAGATTGCAGATGTTATTTCTCCTCCTAACGCGGCTTTCTTCACTTTTCCGGCGCGCACTTGCAAAATCACTCCATCCAAGGGCACAGGCGCATGATCCACTTCGGAGACAATTTCTTTTGTAAGATTTCGAGTAGAGTAGACACCCATGATGTGTGGTAATCAAAAGGTAATATGTTGACGTCCAGCGGCAGGGAGAGAAGAATCACAAGGGCTTCGCTAGAGTATTATTTTAATATACTGTAACAAAAAGACTTGATCAACGACAGGCGTATTCGTCGTTAGGAGCAACCTTAGAGGAACTGATATCAAGAGCTCGTGGAACGATGAAACCTGTGATCATATCGCAAAGAAGACTCGCGGACTTACCTATCCCGTAGTTCGGGCAAAGCTGATTCACACGATAGGCGAATCCATGTCTCTCGGTCGCATCGGGTAACAGTCCCGGTGCTCCACGAAAGTTCTCCTTTCGCAAATGGGGGGCTTGCCAATGAAGTTCCGACAACCCCACCCAAAGATTACAGTGAATTGTTGTCACTCGTGCCTACGAAGTAATGCTGCAAACTAACCAGTCTATCATTCAATAATCAACACTCGTCTTATCCCTCTTGTCTACATTGATCCAGTGCACATCTGTCTCGTGATAACAATAATTACGATGGACAACGTTCTTGCCAAACCTGCCGATCTATGCTGCCTGAAAGGTACATTCCATACAGGAGAGCCGACAGGTGCAATAGAAAAGATTGAGGGCGTCGACACATACGTCGCTAAGCCTCGCCCGGAGAAAGGAAACGGCAATGTCGTCCTATTTTTTCCCGATGCGTTTGGCCTGCACATCAATAGCTTTCTGATGATGGACGCATTCGCAGATTGTGGCTACTTGACTCTTGGTGTTGATTATTTCCTCGGGGTATGTATCTAAGCTTCCATGTTACTTCTTCAAGCATGTATCAAAGACACTTAAATTCGGTAGGATGCTGTAACGAAATACTCTGCGACGCCTCTGAGTGATCCGAACTTTGATCTACAAGCTTGGTCCAATCGGCATTTGACAGCATCCGAAGAGGTTGCAGCGGAATGGGTTAGAAACGTCAAGGCAAAGTATGGCAAAAGCGAGGACGTCAAATTCGCTTGCGTGGGATACTGGTGAGTGATCTCGAAAGGAACTCGAAGCAAAATCTAATTTCGATCATCAGTTGGGGAGCTCGATTCGTTTGTCAACAGCTATCTGCAGAAGGGATATGTGAAGCCGGAGCCACTGCTCACCCGTCTTTCCTAAAAGAAAAAGATATCTACAAAGTGGACGGTCAGTAGACTAATCTAATGGAAAGGCTGTTGATAGTTCTCATTGCTAATAACTCCAGGGCCGCTTTTTCTTTCAGTACCTAGCACAGACAAACTGTTTGAGCCGAAAGAGCGGAGCAGAACAATCGAAATCTTGACAGAAGGCAGCAAACAATTCAACATGCAAATTTTCGCAAATGTAGGCCACGGATTCGCGGTATGTATCCCCGTGCCTCTTGCCCTATTACAAGACCAGCTCGAAGCGATGTGCTGATGTTCTGTGTCAAAAGTCACGAGCGCGTCTCACCGACCCGTACGATAAATGGGCAAAGGAACAGAGTTTCAAGAGCTTCGTGGACTGGTTCGACTTCTGGCTGTCCAAAAAGTAATTGAGCAGCATTTGACCTAGCTGCCAATGAACTAAAGATGCGTAGATGCGAGGAGTCGGTAGACTATCGAGCAAAAATCTGAGAATTGACGGTTATTATAGCGGTTTTAGTCTACATCGTGGATTAGGCTGGTAATGTTGTAATGAAATGAGGTTCATCAATTATCCTGTATCTGGATTCAGAACAGACAGGGACACTTTTTATTACCCGAACCAACTTTTGTACAACCATGGAAAACGAAGGTCTTTGATATAAAATCACAACTAATTTTTGAAATATCCACGTATATACGATAATGGTGAATGCTAGGATTCAATTGCACCTCTGTTGTAGCAAGACAAAACAGATATCCAATTTATTGAACACTTCAATAAAAGAGAATAGGATTATAGGATCTATCAAAGCGGTCGTGTACTCATAGAAGCCGTTTTGTTCTTTGCCGCTAGCATTTCAACCAGAACCGAGTCTCTTTCCTCCACCAGTTTAGACCAGTCAGTAGTCTCCAGCGCCTTGTTTACACTTTCCTGTAGTGCAGACAGTTTTTCTCCACTCCAGTCAAATCTATGCTGCAGTATGTCATCCTCCCAAGCTCGAATGGACGGTCCTAACCTTTCAACTCGCTGGGCAAAGCCGTCCGGACCTCCTCCTCCACCCAGCGCATTTGTAGCGATTGGACCTGTAAGCGCCCAGCGAAGACCGGGCCCTTGAGTCACAGCCAAATCGAGATCCTCAGCAGAAACAATACCTCGGCTTATGAGGCTGTATGCTTCGTTGTTGATCGCGGCCTGTAAGCGATTTGATACGAATCCTGGGACCTCGTGATGAAGGAGAATGGGTCGTTTCCCAAGCAATCGATAAAAGCTCATCGCTACATTTACAAACTGCTCGCTGGTTCCTGGATGGGGAACAACCTCAACTAGGGGGATCAAGTGAGGTGGATTGAATGGATGTCCAATGAGTATGCGGCTCGGGTTTTGCTTGCACTGTTGTATGAAAGCTGACGATGGTAGACCAGAAGAAGACGATGCAATCACAACATCCGGTCTAGTGTGCTGATCGAGATTTTCCATAAGTACTCTTTTGAAGTCTTGACGTTCCGGTCCATTCTTGAGGAAAGGATCAGTCAGCGACCGCCGTACATGACTACGAAAGAATTGTCACAGAAAACAGACTTACTTCTTGAACAAAGTCGACTTCAGCCAATCTAGGAACAATGTCGTCAACGAATTCATAGTTGGCAGAGAGCTGCTCGAAGTCTCCACATCCTTGGAAGAATGGTCTTGCCTGGTCTAGGTATTGTTTTAAGGCGCTTCTTGCCCCTTCTGCAGGATCAGAGACAATGACCTTCAGACCCTTGGAGAGAAATAATGTGGCCCAGCCCATGCCAATTACGCCGCATCCGACGATAGCGACTGTTCGTATTCCCTGAGACATATTATCAAGTGATCAAGACAAGCCGAAAATGGCGTTATAAACTGTACGCAGTCAATGGTCAGGATATGTTGATCATTTTAATCAGCCTCTTTCCCCAACATGTCCTGCCCCTACACGCGGCGTTTGGCGGACGCATGAGCTGTGCTTGGCAACTTCTCTGTTCGCTGTCAGGTACGGGGAAAATCCGGGGAGCTGAAGCTGGACCACGGGGCTAGATCTAGCTACCGAAAATCCGCATCGAGTCCTGTCTGCATAATGTAATGCAATCCGTGATTAGGTACTTGGTTGGGAAGCAACAAAATCGTCTGATTGACTGAACGACAGGAAACCAGAAATCATCAAAAATTTACAAATGGCTCCGAATACAGCACAGGAAGCTCCGCATGGCTACGGTGTAGGAACCGTCGTTGACACACAATTCCTGCCACTTCCAGAAGAATGCCGTAGACTATTACGCATCATCGCAGCGAAAACCCCGGGATTTACCAAGGATGAGGCTCTTTTAGATGGTGCCGTATTTCATGGCGATGATCTTCCATGTATCCCGGGACCCATCAAATCCCAGGCTGTCACAGCTGTTTTACACGCCATGGTCGGTATTGTTGGTCTCGAAATTGCCCAACTTCGTGGTATCACCACTAGTACCATTACCAACGTGGACACGAACCACGCAGGATTATACCCAGCGACGACAGGACTGGTCAATGTCGATGGCCAAACAGGTCCAGCCGTAATTAAGTTGCCGACAGTACCTCAATGGGACAAAGACCGTGCTTCCAACTCGCCACTTGTGTATCGTTCGACCGCAATATATGAGACGGCAGATGAAGGCGTCTGGTATCAGCTTCACGGCTCACTCGATTCGTGGAAATTGCTGGCCCTCCTTGGAATTGACAAAAGTCTCGATGCGGAGATTCGTACCAACGAAGCCGCATATGCACTTATTCAGGATCGCGTGCGTACATACCGCGCAAGGGAGATCGAACAGCTCATGGTTGAGAAGGGGCTTTCGGGATCCATTGTCTATTCTCCCGCTGGGTGGCTTGAGACTGAGATGGGCAAATCTCTTTCTCGACACCCCCTCGTCAACTACCGGCAGCAGCTACACTGTCCTAAGATTAAGCCACCACGCTTTCCTGCTTCGGATGATAAGCGACCTCTGGCTGGGATCAAGGTCGTGGAATTGGCACGCATCATAGCAGGAACTGCTGCAGGCGCTGCCCTAGCCTCCATGGGTGCTGAAGTCATCCGAGTGAACTCGTCTAAACTCAAAGACTACACTCCAGCTCAGCCCTCTTCGCTGATGGCAGGCAAAACTACTATCGATTTAGATCTGGACGATCCTACTGATCACGAGAAGTTGGTCAGTCTATTTGAACAGGCAGACGTAATCCTGCAGGGCTATCGTCTGCGCTCCTTTGAGCGTCGGGGTTTCGGTTTACAAGCGGCGCTGGCAATGGCAAACAAGCGGGGAAAGGGCATAGTCTATGTAGATGAGAACTGCTATGGACCAGATGGATTTTACGCAGAGCGTCCAGGCTGGCAACAAGTTGCAGATGCGGCTGCTGGAAGCTCATATGTTATGGGGCAGTCCTTTGGTAAACCATTAGGTCAAGGTGTGCTACCTAGTTTACCCATATCAGACATGTCAACTGGTATCTTGATGGCTCTCACTATTATGTGTGCCGTTCGAGACCGCGCCAAATTCGGTGGATCGTA
The DNA here is from genome assembly GCA_900074895.1 of Rhynchosporium secalis. Taxonomy (NCBI): domain Eukaryota; kingdom Fungi; phylum Ascomycota; class Leotiomycetes; order Helotiales; family Ploettnerulaceae; genus Rhynchosporium; species Rhynchosporium secalis. The sequence continues at coordinate 16,069 of FJVC01001577.1, forward strand.
TCATGGCCATGCCTCGCTTACAGCGTACAACATGGCCACATTAGATCCGGACGTCAAACTGTACCAACGAGATACTGTACAGAAAATCAACGACAAATATCAATTTCCCTCTTGGTCAAGCGAAGCACATGTCGCTCCACTATACTACTCGATAATGGATGCGTGGGACCAACACAGCGATCTGATCAAGGATGAAAAGTATTATGTACATTTCAAAGATTCGGTCTTTGGAGCAGATTTACGAGTACTGGCACCGCTTGTAAAATATGCGGACGCCGAGTTTTCCCCAAAGTGGACTGGCCCACCTGTACCATTTTGTCACCATCAGTTCAGAGACTTCTCCCATGCATGATGGAATTTTAACCAAACGAGGAGAGTTGCATTATGTCCCAGTGTAATTAAAATATATGTTCCCATGGATCTTCAATCATGAACATCTTTCGCTCAGATTTGTGATCAAGAGATGGTCATGCCGATCTGAGTATACTCCGTTCTAAAGCGTTGAATCACCGTATACTTCCGGGTCCAACCTCAATGTGCATCACACGTTTCGAATCACTTTATCACACCTTCGGGTAAATTCATAATAGATGCGCGGTCGATCAAAATTGGCATAAGACGGCGAGCAAGACCGGGACTCCTGTGTGAAAGGCATCATAGAGGCTATGTACTTAGCATAAGGGATGCTCCGAAGAAGGGTTAAGCGAGAAATAAACAGCGCAAGAAAAGCGCGCAAAGCACAAAGATGGTTTTAATCACATCGGGATATCGATGGAATTGGCATGGGTGCCATCACTGATACAGCAGCCCGCAAGTCCTCTGGAGCTGTTCACTATGGAAAAGCTGTTCGCTATAGCTGCCCTAAGCATTATTCGCTGCACGAAATAATGCAAATCTTGACAAACTACCAAATTGTATTCGCTTTCACTGATCCTTGGCTTTCCTATGGTACAAAACTCCTTACATCCTAGCACTGTGGGTAACTCCAGTTGTCCGTCTCTTCATCCTGCATAATACCTCTTGTACGTCATCGTTCATGTCGTGAAACCAGAGCCAATCGAACCGTCCATTCTGCAGGTGGGGAAGAATCTTGTTCATATCATCTCCCGCCTCCTCATGCTGGAAAAATAACAGATGGCCCACCTCAAAAGCCTGCTCTAGTTGCTTCTGCGCGCGTGGTCGTCGGACCGAATCGTACGCGGCCAGGTCTGCACGGATCAATGGCAATTGGCTTTCTCCACGCTCCGGGGCCTTAACAAGCTCTTCAAGCACATTCGATAGCACTAAAGCATCTTCTAGTCCCTGCGCTGCACCAGCTGCCTGGAATGGTAGAGACGCATGAGCGCTATCGCCGATCAAGACAACGCGATCGCGGAAATATGTGGATGTATGAAGATGGTGGAAGAACCCCCACTTCACTGGCTTGGCCTTCTGGAGTAATTGTCGCCATCTATCGTCGATTTCCGGTCCATCAAAATCGGCCATCATGGTTTCGTGTGAAATTTTCTCCGTAACCGCATCCTTCAATTTCCATGCATCTTCCGCATCAGCAACACAGAGTAAGAAGTTGAATTCCTGTAACACAAAAGCCCATTAGCACGATACGGCTACAAGGAAACATAACGCGCTTCAGTGTTTCAGTCTTACCTTACCGCCGCTTATACGATATGAAATAGCAGCACGCTTGTGTCCGAAATAAAATTTGGCAACATCTGTGTAACCGCCGAGTATCTCGTAGGCTTCGGACATCGGGATGACAGCTCGGTAACAGTAAGCGCCTGCATATACAGGCGCCACTTGACTGGGATATAAACCCCCAAGCACATGTTCTCGTACCATACTCTTGATGCCATCACCACCGGCAAGTACATCGGCCTTTGCGGTCGTACCGTCCCCAAATCTGAGTGTGACGCCGTCTGGCCTCTGTTCAATATCTGTTAGTTGTTTATTGAATTTTACGTTCTCGATGGGAATGAAGCTTGTCATGATGTCGAGCAGTGTTTTCCGATGCGCCTGGAGTCGATTAGAATATCCCTTTAGATGCTTTTCATTATATGCTAGAGTACTAACCGATTTTCGAGTATAATTTGGATGGCCCCAACCCGATTTTCCGACCCAGGGCTGATCCTGACCTACATGACAGAAAATTAGCATAAATACACAGATTTGATTTGATTCACAGGGAACACTATGCTGTTGCGTACCGAAGCCTTTTTCAAGAAGCATTCCCTCAAAGAAGATAGTTTGGGCATTTTCGCCCTTGTTTCCAATGCAAACCTGGTCATAGAGTGGTCGGAAACCAGGTTCAATGAGATCCATAGATTGCATGCCATTTGGTGCGAATCCAATGCCGGCGCTGCATCACCATCAGCAGGATACCCTTTTTGCGACATACCTTGCTGCACTTGCTTCAAGCAAACTCGACTCAATGTATACAAGTGGAAACTTACCCTACGACCGAGTACTCCTTCGCTCCTTCGTACAAGGTAAAGGAGACTCCCTTCCTGTGCAAGCCCATCGCTAAGGCGAGTCCGGCAATACCAGCACCTGTAACAAATGTTTAGATGCGAGCCATGTGGAACAAGGGTCGGGAGCCTTACCAACAATCGCAACCTCGAAATCATGGTGATTAGTTTTGGCCATTGTAATAATCGAAGATAGATCCAGATTATGTGTGAGCTGCAAGATTGCAATCGCAGGAGCATTCTGTTCTTACTTTAAGGCATTAAGGGCCCCCCATCTTGCAGACACGCTATCATGTGATGCCTGACGTCTAGAAGCTTGAACATCTGGGGCCCCCATCTTCGCAGGTATCGGGGCAAGAACGGCAAAGTCTTGGCTTCCCACGAGCTAGATCGTCTTTCGGAATAGCCACGCCCATCCCGGCCTTCTTATCTCTAGTTGATCGGCTCGGAACCGATGATGGGATGTCAGGTGACGCGACCACAATGAAACTATTTCACCACTCCTCCGCAATCACCACCACCATAGCCATCGATTAGCTAATCGCTTCAACTTCTGCAAGAGTATGCTATCTGATCTTACGCCATGCACTCTCCATTGAACCATTGAGTTCTCCTGATAAAAGATGCTAGCATCATCTCATGCTATACACGACTCGTGATACTGTTGGAGCACTCAGAACATGACCATGAATGCAAATGAAGTCGCAGCCAAGCCACACCAGGCCTGGGAAGAAGTTGTCGCTTCGAAATGAGCTATTCGAGATACTCGAATTCAGAAATACGAGCTAATTAATAGAAGCGCGGGTTATGCTCTTAGGGAGGAAATTGTCGATATTGAAGTTTTGGTAGAGTTGCTTAGGTCTGGATAATGCTCGGCTGAAGACCTTATCCGCGCTTATATTATAAGGTAATTTTATCGGAATATCAGCATTTATGCTCGGGCTGATAGGTGACCCAGATCTTATGAAGCGCAAAAGAAGGTGATATCAGTACTTCAATTTCCGTAGAGAAGTTATATGTCTGACTGGTAGAAAATAGACGAACTGTTTGACAGAGATTTGTTTTGACGAGGCGATCGATCAAGCTAGATACCTCGACAGTTACCAACAGACACATGGTCGACTGATAGGTCCATTACATGGCGTGCCAGTATTAATCAAGGATCAATTTGATATTAAAGGACTGGACTCTACAATAGGTTACGTCGGCAATACATTCAATCCGGCAGACTCTGACGCGCCTCTGGTGCATACTTTGAAGCAACTGGGAGCAATAATTATTGCAAAGACAAATCTACCCCAAAGTATCATGGTAATAACTCCTAATCGCTTAAAGTTGCAAATAGGACTGACTAGACTAGTGGTGCGAGACCGACAATCCGCTTTTGGGATTGACTACACACCCTTCAGATTCGAAACTGACTCCTGGCGGGTCTTCTGAGGGAGAAGCAGCGCTATTGGCTTTGGGTGGATCATTAATAGGCTGGGGAACTGATATCGGAGGTTCGATACGTATTCCATGTCACATGAATGGACTTTGGGGCCTGTAACCTAGTGTAAGTACGATAGTCAAGCTTTCATCAGACAATACTGACGGACTGTCAAAGAGTGGCCGGTTATCCTATCGAGGCGTAAAAGTCTTATTGGACGGCCAACAGCATATGCCTTCAGCTGTAGGGCCTATGATAAGGTCTCTAAGATCTCTAACGATAGTATCAAAGCTAGTGATCGAGGCAGAGCCTTAGACCACTGATCTATAGCTGCTACTAATCCCTTAGAGAGATAACGTCTTCTAGAACTTCTCCACGAAGCTATTAGTTATCAGTACGATACTAGATAATAGTATAGTAAAGGTATATCCCCCTATCAAGCGGGTGTTTTGCGAGCTGGTGATAAAAGTGAAGACTACTGGCTACGAAGTAATTAAGTGGGGGTCGATTTTAAACTCTAAGTGTATTAAGATCATGGTGAGTTCGGTGTTTTCGGAGACCTTTCTAAGATCAAAACAGCAACTGATACAAATTGACCAGGACGAATACTATGCCGCAGATGGAGGCGAGGATGTCAGAACAGCTGTCGCTGTAGGTGGGGAGCCCTTCGTCCCGCAAATCCAAGCATTCGTGAATCGCGGTTCCCCGATCTCGGTCTACCGGTACTGGCAACTCAACAAGAGGAAAGTCGTAGCTCAGCAGGCCTATCACGACATGTGGGACAGCATGCGATCGCCGTCTGGTCATAAGGTTGATGTGCTACTTGTTCCAACCATGCCACACTTGGCCGTACCTCACGGGTCCTGTCGCTGGACTGGATACACCAAGCTGTTCAATTTTCTCGATTATACGGCGATGGCCTTCCCAGCTGGAAAAGCCTCGAAAGACATGGATAGCATGCCTTCTAAAGACTATAATCCACGGAATTCTCACGACGCTTGGAATTGGGGAATCTATGATTCGGCAACGACAGACGGCTACTCTGTCGGCTTGCAGATTGTCAGCCGAAGATTTGAGGAGGAAAAGGTCTTAGGGGCGGCTCAACAAGTCGAGCGACTGCTGTAGATAAGCGCTCAGAAGAGTAGAAATGTAGACGCCGTCCGACCAATTTTTGTCTTTCTCCCATCTACGCCCAGTGCCCGACTTCAAGATTTCCGCAGAAATATCGTATGTGGAGGTTGAATCAGCTTCAAGTACTTCGGAGCTATCAGAACAATTATGGAACAGCGATCTTAAGGTTGCTACCGGCATCTCAGGAATCAGTTTCACTCGCTTTGCACTTCTGAGCCCTTCTGATATAAACTATAATTGTACTAGATCACTGATCGCTCGGGAGGCTTGCAATCCTTTTCACCTGATTCGAGCTGCTCCTTCAACTCTCGAGTGAAACTTCAACCAAGGTTTTGCAATATGACCTTCCTTGGACTTCCTTTTCTCGAACATCGTGGCTTGTTACACTAGCTTCAGAAACTGCCGCTTTATCCACTTGCCTGGAACAGACACTTCGATGCCGGAGATCGAGATCACAACAGAGGTCATTTTTGAGACTTATGAGATTATCAACAATCTCGGTCAGATCTGACACATTATCGAATTGATGCCTTGAAAGAGGTGTTCAAGAAGCAGGAAATGGTGACGGAAGAAGGGAGAGATGAGAAGGAGGTTGATTGGTTTGTATATTTGTGAGACAATGGGCTGTTGGACTTCTCCTTGTTTGGAAATTTAGCGAAGGATGGGAGGAGCTAGGTTTCTTCATTTTATAATGCATCTAGATGCATAAGTTTCTAATGTCGGCTTTTACAGGACAAACAACTTAGATTCCGTACGCAGCGATGGAAGCTGCGCAGGCAGCTCGTAAAATGGTACGGCACAACAATAGGTCAAACTTATTCAGGAGAAGCAAATTATGCAACTAAATTTAGCAAGACCCATTTTGGTCAGAACATCGACCTCGGACTATATACGGTAGATCCGGCTATTCATACGACTGCTATATAGGTAGTAATTACGACGACGCTAGGATATACGGTTCATAATAATAGAAGAACAGCCTCCCTAGTAGCTACTAGACGCCTTTAAGGTATAAAGACGATAAGTTGCTAAGCTAGTAGTATAATAAGCAAGTTCGATAGCTACCTTAGCTAGTAGGATCGAAGATATAGAACGACGAAACGTATAGCTAGTACTACTAGTAGTGCTAACCCTAAACGATACGATACGGTCGATAACTCCGGAGTTAACTATAGCTACGAAGCAACGCATACCGAAACCCGAGAAGTTCGATAGTACTGACCTAGCCCTATACCTTCAATTCGAGGGCATCCTACGAGCGAAGCTAGAGATCGATACTACTGCTATTAGTAATAAGAGGGAACGAATATAGTACGCGTTTAGCTGTCTCTCGGGCGAGGCTATAAGCCGAATTTACTTATAGATAAGCTCTGCCTAACGACAAGGGCAGTTAATAGTCGAAGGGCTATTTCAATAGATAGCTACTACTTTTCGCGACTCTCGCTACTAATAGAAGGCTATAAGCTAGCTGAATAAGATTAAGTAAGGAACTTGTCCTTTAAACGAATTCCTTAATGATTTCAATCAGCTAATCCTCGAAGCAGAAGGATAGGACTAGGCAGACGTAATTAAGAAGGGTTACTTAAAGGCTACTATTACTACTACTTTAGTCCGCGGCACTATCAGTATAAAGGAAGAATAGTCGTATGAAGAATACTATTCGTAACTACGTATAGTCAGCGACTAGCTAGCCGAAGTTAAGGAGCTATCGGCTAGAGCAGAATATTAGAAGTAAACACGAGAGCGGTCTCCTGAGATAGACTAATAAATAGTAGACTCGATAGATTAGGAAGTAACTCCTGCTATTGCTATAGTTACGATAATAAAGAAGGAACCCCGATAGGCAAGCTCTACGGAGATCGAAAGACAAAAAGCGGAGCGGCTTTACTTCTGCTATAGGTAAGATAGATATATAGTCCGTAACTACTATAGAAAACTCGCTATAACCGAGAAGAAGAAAAGCTAGGTAGTAGTAACTAAGAAGAAGATAAAGAAGTCGAAGCCGAAGGAAGTCGAGATAGAAGGATCGAGCTCCGAATCAGAGAGCTTAGGAAAAGAATAGCTTCTATTTAAAATCGCTAATAGAAGTAAAAGGAGGTTAATCAGGTAGTAGTAGCAGAAGCTTAGGATCAGTTTAAGGATATAATAAATAGAGCCCTTTTCTTAGTATTTATAATAATTAATAAAGAGTATTACGCTAAGATTCTACTAAATACTAGGTGCCTTTTATATAGTATTATTAATTCTCGCTTTACTACTCGCTATTACCTCTAGCGTTTCCCTATTTCCCTTATCGAAATGAGTTCGTTCGAAGGAGAAAGAAGTCCTATCACAGAAGTAGTAATTATATAGATAGATATCGACAGGCATAAGGAAGCTAGGGCTTTCTTCTATAGTATCTCGCCTAGAAGACTACGACTGTTACGGTCCGTACCATAAGGGCCTCAGGCTCCCAGGCATCATAGCAGGCAGGGCTAGCGGGATGCGGTTAGCGCGTACTCGAGGATGATTAGTCAGTATAGCCCCACGCCTATAGATATACCTAGAAAGAGAGTCGAGAGTAGAAACCTCCTCTCTATCTTTTCTTCCCTTTACTCAGCGTACCCTTAAGGGCGAATATAACTCGTTAACTACTTCTTATGCCTCTACTATAACATAAGAAAAGATTAATTACCTCGCTAAGAAGCAGTAATATCTACCTAGAAGCAATTCAAGCTAGTACTACCTTTTTAGTACGACTTCGACGATTTCTACCCTATCTATACTCGATAACTTCGACTATATACGCCGTCTACTTCTATACCTTAGGAGTAGAGTATTTCAGAGAAAGCTGAACTCCCTCCCTTAAAATTAGCACTACCTCTATAGTATAATTCTACTAAAAAAACCCTATTGCGATATTTTTGCGCCCTTAGCCTCGTGCTTAGCCTCGCGCCCCCCTTAACCTCCACGACCTTAAACCCTCTAACCTTACGACCTCTACGAAGCTCTATGACCTTTGCGAACCTCCTACCTACGATTACGACCTTATATACCTATATAAGAAGTGAACTTATCGGCTATAAAAGGAATCTAAAGTGAACCTAATTAGTAACCTTCTAATACCTTAATATATACTCTACTAAGGGACTTTAAGAACGTGCTTACTCTCGCGCTATATTAATCTTCACCCTCTTAAATAGGTTACTATTAAGCTTTAGGTCCCTCTTAAGCGCGCTTTTCGGCTATAGCGGGCCTTCCTATATGCAACCGCGCCGAAGCACTCGGGAGCTCTTTATACTAGAT
>FJVC01000187.1:0-15990 GCA_900074895.1 Rhynchosporium secalis
ATAGATTCTTAAGTGATTCTTACTACTTCATATTCATAGCAATATGAGGTCTTACCTGCTACTAGGTAAGTGAGCGAGACCTTTCTAGAGCAAGCGTCACATTCTCTACTTATACTAGAGACTATTAAAGGACCCCTCTAGCTCGGATGCAACTTCTGCCTAGCTATAGTATGATCATAAAGTATAACTATAGATCCAACTCCCAGATATTATCTTCCAGATACCCTCAGATCATATATCTCTTTCCGTCTTATTCTCTCTAGATATAAGGCTAGATCTACCTGCTCTAATTTAGTAGACTATACCCTAATATACTCTAATACCTTATCTCTCTACTCTTTATTTTCTTCACTATCAGCTCCCTAAAGCATATCAGGGAATCCTTATAAATCCAGCTCTTAATAAATCGCTCTAATATAATAAGCTGAAAAGGTAAGGTCTACCTCTGACCTTAGCTAATACCTACGGTATATATAGAATAGTAAGTATCCCAGAAACCTAATCTCTCTCAAATTCATCTTAAATACTACCTTTTAGAGCTTAATAGCATAATCGGGTCCAGACTTAGTTATAGCTTACTAGACCAGATTAATAGCCTTCTCTGCTATACCTATAGACTTCTTAGAAGCTAAGGGTAAGTTAAGCTATAGTACACCTTTCTTACTAATATAGCTTCTGATTTCTTCCCTAAAGTAACTCCTAAGATTAATATAAAAGCTAATAAGTATACTATCTATCTCAAATAGTATATCTAGCGATATCTTAATATATTCCGAATCAGCTACTGCATAAGGAAAGGCCTATACTAGCCGGGAGAAATAGTCCATAATAATAAGAAAGTACTTATAACTCTTAGGCAATTATATAAAAGGTCTACAGAAGTCTGCCCTAAGCAGTTCTATCAGTGCAAAGACTATAATCTAGGAGAGAAGTACTGACTTTTAAGCCGGTCCGTGTTTTGCGTATTAAAGATAGCTAGTAATATATAGAGTGATATCCTTAGTGAGTATAGGCTAGTAGACGCCTCTAAGTTTTCTAGTAGTAATAGTCGATATAAAATGTCCTCCCTTATCATGCGCCTTTATTAAAGCTTCTGCAACTTGTTCTAGCATAAGATAATATTTATATACTCCTCTCTATTTATACTATAATACCTCATATTCCTACTTATATTTCTTATATCGGAGCTCTAGGGATCTCTTCCTTATACGGTCTGCACTATCTAGGTAGATACTATAGATAAGGAACCTGATAATATCCTTATACTAGTATATCTTCTTATAAGCTTCTGAAGAGGATATTAGCTCGACTATTACTAGCTTCGATAACTAGCAGGTCTCCGCAGATAGAGCTTCAAATATTTGAAAGGGAGGCGCATCTTCTAGTACTTATAGGCCTGCAAAGGGCGAACTCGAGTATAGTATAGTAGCTTGAAACCTTCCTCCTACTATATATAGAGCAGCTATAAACTCCAGATCCTCCCTTTTATTTCTAGCTTATTTCTTAATATTATTAACCTTAAATATCTCTCTAATAGCTTCAAGCTTCTTATTATTAGCCTTATCAGAAGTAAGCTCTAATTCTTTCAAGAGGTCTTTATATCTACTAATTCCGTCTTTCTATCTCTAGATAAGTCTAGTAGTAGTCTACTGCTCTTCTCTAAACCTTATTATATCTAGTCTATCGCAGTTATCTCTAGGAAAAATAGTACATAATAAAGTATCCGCAGTCTTATTTCTGCTACTAGGAATATAGTAAATCCTTATATTCAATAACTTTAGCTCTAAAGCCCACCTAGTATAAATTCCTTCTTAGAGAGCCGAGGAGTCCAGAAAGTAAGTAGGTAGTTAATAGTCTATATAGATTATTCCTAGCTTATCTTCTCTCAGCATATAGTAGTACTTACAGCTGAACTCTATAATAGAAAGCAGCTCCCGTTTATACGTTCTATAATTTCTCTAGGCCTTAGAGAATATGAAACTATTAAATAGGATTAGTACTATCTTCTTCTTATCTTCCTTAGCTTAGGTAATATAATAGCCTCCTATATAGCTACTAGCGTCCGTATATATTTAGATTAGCTAAGTTAGATTATATCTATTCCTTTTAACTACCTTAGAGTATACTTCCTTTAGCAGCTCAAATAATACCTTCTCACTCTTAGTCCACCTCTACTTAATATCTCTAGTAAGTCTATTTAATAGTCGAGTAATCTCCGTATAGTTCTTTACCTAGAGCCGCGTTATTTAGATCGCTCTTAGGAATCTTCTGACCTCTATAGTATTCTTAGGAACCGGCTATACTTAGATTCTTAAGGCCCTTTCTGGTTTAATCGTTAATTTGCCTCTAGCCTTATATAAGGTTCCTAAAACTAATACCTCTATTATGAATAGTAGATACTTCTTAAATAAAAGCTTTAGGCTAAACTATAGAAGTCTAGGTAAGAGATAGTCTTTCAGAAACGTAAATGCCTCTTCAAATATCTTAAAAGCTATAAAGATATTATCTATATAGAAGAGTAAAGACTAGAGAACTACTCCCCCTTTAGTAATAATTAGAGAAAATAACAAGAGCTCAGAGTTATCGAAACCTTTCTCTACTGCCTCTGCAGATCTTAGTATATCTCTAAACACTAGCTTCATAAGCTCTATTATTAAAAAGGCTAAGCTTCTATAGCCTTAAGGCATGCGTGTTAGCTGCAGTTAGCTATAGCTAGGTGCAGAGAAGGCGTAGATATAGTAGTCGTCTAGATATAAGTTTACTAACTAGTAGGCGTGCTTAAGATCTATCTAGATAAATAAGCGATACTTAGGATTACTAAGAAATATAAAATATTTAGCTATTAAGATTATTAAGTAGCTAGAAGTTTTCTCTTTAATTTTAGAGTAATTAAATATTACCCTATACTCCCTAGTTTATACTTTAGAGTCAGATCCTTTATCTACTATATATAGATAGCTATTCTAATCTGATAGCGCTCCGTTAGCTAGGAGAGTGCTTTTAAATATCCTATACTTAATTCCCTTCTTAATTATCTTATTCAGCTAAGTAAGCTTTACTAGGGTATATCTCCTAGCTATATTCTCCTGGACTAGCTTAGAATATTCGGGGATTCTAGCTCTATAGTAGTAGAGATTAGTAAAAGGTATATCTTCTAAGCCTATTGAGTTAATATATTAATATATATATAGCAGCTTATAAACTTGCTTAATTTCTGCTAGTAGTATAGCAGTACTAAAAGTTAACTAGCTCTTAGTAATCTAATCGTTCAGAACTTCGTCAGTTACTTCTACTATTAGTAACCTAATAACTCTTCTTTACGTAAGGAATACTATAATATATAGTAGTTTATTACTTAGATATATAGTCATATTCTAGATCTTAGCGTAATTACTATATGTTCTAGGCTATATAGCAGATATGCCTCGATGTTATGATTTCGAGGAGGGCTTAATAGCTAGATAAGCGGATTAAAGGTAATCACTACGGATTCTCGAGGATTTCAGCTTAGCTATAGTGTTTAAGGACAGAAGAAGCTATATTAATAACCTGGACTAGGTAGTAGCTCTCCTAGTCTCTAGTACATATATAGAGGTAATATCAGCTTAAGTAAATAAGGCTAGGAATAAGCTTACTAATACAGAGGAGTACTATTTTGCAATAGGCCTCCCTTCTACGGAGGGTGTATTTAAGGCTTTAAGAGGCCCTTCTAATACATAGGAAACCCCCGAGATATCTGCTAAATATCTAAGGTTTTAGATAGTTCTAGATACCTCTAGATAGATATATCGGGCTAATAATAAGTTTAACGTCGTCTTAGGATAGCCTAGTAGGTCTAGTTTTTTAAAGAGTTAGAATTACTAGAAGAAGAAGTATTATCAGATTCCGAATCAGAAGAAGAATCAGAAGCGAACTTGTTATCAGTAGTAGAGAAGTCGGAGCTCTCTATAAATTTGATAATTAAATCCGACACGTCCTTATTAGATTTGATCTTTAGATATAGAATCAGGTTCAAGAGTATAGATTCTATAAAGAGAGGGCTTTAGATAGTTATAGTTATTTCCTTTCCTCTATTACCTCTAAGGGTAAGGAGACCTTTATAAATATCGATCTTCGCGTCTATAGAATATAGCTATAGAAGCCTAGGTAGTAAGCTTAACTCCTTATCATTTAGGCTCTTAGTATCTCTTATAAACGCGTAGACTCTACGCTATATATCTTTAACTCTAAATTTAAAGATAACGAACTTAGTAAGCTAGTATTATATACTATCTGCGGTACTATAGCTAACCTCGGCATATCCATAAGAAGCTAGTGGAATAGTTTTTAACCTCAGATACTACTACTAAGCAGGAGATATAATAACTAGGTCAGAACCTTAGTTGATAGAATATATTCTAACTTTTAATTCCATAATAGTAGTCTTACTCTTTTTAACTACCTTTATCTTCCTAGGAACCTTCTAGGCCTTATCTGCCGGGTAGACTCGCGGCATAACCTATATAAGCTTAAGATTTCTAGTTATAGCCGCAGATAAAGCTTATATAGATCCGGTACTAGGTATCGCAGTAAGGTTTTATTTATAAGGTAAAGACTTCAGACCTAACTTCTTCTGATTACGACGCGTCGATAGCTTACGAAATTGCTTTAATATCTCTAGAGATATTTGAAATAATTCCAGCAGATTTATCGTAACATCGATACCTGTAGCTAGGTTCTTGAAATTAATAGGCCCTAGCCCTTCTCTCCTTACTATTTCCCTTAATTATCTGCCTTTCTTCCTATCTTCCTTTATCGTAGACCTTAGTCTAGATCCTTAAGTAACTACTTCTAGTTCCTTAGCTATATCCTCAGGAATATTAATCTTTATACGCTTCTTATTCCGGGTCTTATATACTACTCTAGTATAAACACCTTCATCTTCCTCCTCTCCTTCTGCCTTATTCCCTAATATCTCCATAGACTCCGCTTAGTACTATAGGTTATCTAAAAGCATAATTATAGCTTTCGCCTTTCTAGCTTTATTACTTAACTTAGTAGATCTAGCCTAGATAAATTAATCAAATAAGGTTATCTCTATAGAGCTTAGTATACTAGCTCCATCTAAGCTAGAAGAGGATATTACAGATATTATTAATAATAATTTAGAGGTGCTAAAAGGAATCCTATTATCCATAGCCCTAGGTCCTTTAATACTATAAAAGTCGCCCTATAGTTAAGTGTATAATACCTAAGTAGTAGTTTCTAGGAATATAATTTATTTCAGATAAGCACGCTCCTAAAAGGGTAATATAACATTTAGATAAGCTGACTTAAGGTAGCTATAATATCCATAGCTTATGCAGAGGATACTATCCCTCTTAGAGTTATATACTAGGGTTCTATTAATATATAGGTTCAGGCTTTTTCGCGCCGGTCGTAAAGGAGGGATATTAGTAGAAGTATTAATATTAGTTTATACTCCGTTTCTAGGATATAACTACTATCCTTCGCCTGTATTAAAGTTATTTCGACAGTAAGGTAGCTAGTATTACTAATACCTAGTTCCACTCCTAGCTATCTGCGGAGCTTGAATATTTGAGGTCAGAGGGGCTATAAGCTACAGAACCGGCTATAATTAGAGTAGATAGGTAGGTATAGCACTCGACGAATTCTGAGGTAAGCGCAAAGAACTATTCTGCTAGCTCGAAGCACTAGTATTAGTCTGCACCCTATAGGTAAAGGTATTTTAAGCGTAAGCAGCTAATATAATATATATAGGTATTCCTATAGCTTACGCGATATACTCTTCTAGTCTATTAAAATACTTTCTCTTCTCTATCTCTTCTTCTACTTTCTTTTACGCCTTAATCGACTATTACGATAGATAAAGTACCTCATATATTCTCTATAAGTATAGAACGCGTAGAATATTATTATTCAAAGCATAAACTCTTAGCTTATTATCTTTAATTCTATAGATAAAAGCTTAAGTAAGAGAGATAAAGATATACTTATCAGAGGTCTTCTTAGGTAGTAAAGGTTCTCTCTAACCCTTCTTAATATCAGTAACTCCTACACGTTTAAGGAGTATAGCAGTATAGTAGTAATAAGAGGTGAGATTTTCATACTCTCCCTAAATAAGATTTAACACCTTAGCTATAATATCTACCTCCTCTAAGGGCAGTTTATCGTCTAGATACTAAGTCTTAAGCCACTCGATGACTTCTTACTTCTCTTCTTCGCCTGTATATATTCTATTCTATATAATCTCTTTTATTCTAGTATCTGATCGGAAACGCCTTAAAGTATCTCTACTAAGTAATATAGTAATTACCCTAAGGTAAGTTAGGGCCGGTAGTATCAGACCTTTCACCTTAAAGTTATAGTCTAGATAGTCTAGCTATTATATTACTAGTATATCTCTATCCCTATAGAAGTCCTTCGCTCTCTTAAATCAGAGTATCTTTATCCTAGATATTCCAGATATCTTACCTATCTTAAGTTCCTTAACTCTCTCTCGAGCAGACTCGATATATATCCTAGAATCCAGTTTCTATTGAATTCTTTCCTTTAGTTACTTAGTTATTTCTCCTAGGAAGGTTTACTTATATCTTACGTAAGTTTAATTAAAGACAGAAACCTTTAACGCTTATAGAGAGGTTAGTATCTTAGCTACCTCTAGTGTTTCTCCTCTCTCCTTTATAATCGTCTTAGCTTAATACGATAGCTATATTAGCTTCATTATCTATATAGATTATTAGATATTTTAAGTTTAGACTATATTCAGTAGCTTCTTTAGCGTTAATAGAGCAGATAGTTCTTAAGAAGTTATACCCTCCTAGATATCTTTTAGTTTATAATAGTAAGTATTAAGTGCAGAGTTTATTCCTATTAAATATTTGATTAATATAAATATTTAGTAGCTTAGTGAAGATTCTAGAGACTCTAATACATATAACTATATAATTAGTAATTCCCCTAATACGTCGTATAATATCTTCTAGCTAGAAAGTTAATATATGGAGTTTATCTTAGCTACTAATATAGTATTAGATTAGCTCGAGGGAGGCTACGCAGAAGTTACGGGGTAAGGTAGGGTCAGCTTCGAGATTGCTCGAGGCAAGATTAATAGGGCTTAACCTTCGATATTTAGGGCTTCGAAGATCTGAAACTCGGAGAACTTTCGAGTTAAGCCTTTTAATTCTTCCTTAAGATTTTATTTTGAATTATTTAACTATTATATATTTACTAGATTTAACGCTTCAAATTCTGATACTTAGTAATTAGAGTATATCTTAGGCGACTATACAGGTATATTCTTTATTAACTCTTAGAATAAAGAATTAATATCGTTAGATTCTTCGCTACTAGAGTACTAATTATCTTCAATAGTTTAAGGTTATTATAGCTAGATATAGTTATAGTATTTAGCTTCTAGCGTCGATATTATATATAGTTAGCTCGAAGCCAGATTAGCAGTAATATTCTAGTTCCGAGGTGGGCTCGAAAGGAAGATAGCGAGGCTAGTTCTGGTCACTCGAGTTTCTCGAAGGGAACAGCTAGAATATGGAGTTTCGAGACAATATTTGCATAGGATATGACTTCCGTGCCTAGATATAGAGTTATTATATATAGGGAAGCTACAGGTAGTGAATCTAGGTGCTTCCTTCTACTATTTCTAAGGCTTAGAAGAATCCTGAAATATATAAGAGTGCTTAGTACAAATAGCTACGTATAGCTAGGAGGGTATATAT
Source organism: Rhynchosporium secalis (assembly GCA_900074895.1). Lineage (NCBI taxonomy): Eukaryota > Fungi > Ascomycota > Leotiomycetes > Helotiales > Ploettnerulaceae > Rhynchosporium > Rhynchosporium secalis. The sequence goes on from FJVC01000187.1 coordinate 7,737, forward strand.
CCTTATAATCTAAGGCCTTCTGATATTATAGGATTCTTCATAGATATTCCGTCGATATCTAGTGTTTACTAAGGGCCTCTGACCGAAAATTGAGACGATCTTGATACCGTGGGCGCTATAGGGTGGTAAGCGCCGTTAGCACTATTACTATACTCGGTAGTTTCTTTTGGAAAAGAAATTGAAGCACGAAAGAATTACTAGTAGATAGAGATATAGCTTAATCTCTCCCTGCGGTAGTCACTAGAAAAGGTATACGAATAGAAGCTCTGCAAAAGCGTAGTTATATTATAGACAAGGTCTGGAGACCTTAGAAAGAAAGCTATAGAAGTAGAGGTCTGTGCGCAACTAGCTGATGGGGGGTCCAGTGATATCACACCCCCCTCTTCCGTTCAATTGAGCGACAAAGGGAGAACTATACGATGAGAAAGGAGAGTGAAAGCTAAAGCAGAGCATTGTACTAGCCGAATCTACAAGAGCTTATACTATTCATGTAGGGCAACTTGTATATATACACACATGATGCTTGCATGTCACCCAAATGGTTTCTGCAAGCAAGGCTAGCACGGCGCAAAATCTGATAATAAGCTAGTGGAAGCAAGTGATATAAATTACTCTTCGCAAATCAGCTAGGAAGCAAATGTTTATGTGTAAAAGTTTAGGTCTTGCAGATATCTCTTGTTGTCATGTCTGTTCGAAGGGAGAGATTTAGACGAGTATTTGGTTGAAATGATAGCAATAGATCGCTTTTAACTCATGGAGTTTTGCTATCTTGACACTCACCATTCTTCCACTATCAATCTTCCAGTTCAAGTCTCAACTAAACTACATAAAACATGCCGAAAACTTCTTGGTGGCTTCAACAGCCATTACCAACAGTTACTTCAGCATCTTCGCGGCCTCTCCCGAAATCTTTACATCAGCAGATAGTGACAAAGCCTCAACATCCTATGTCTCAATCTTGTGAGGTAACTGGTTTGGTATCGCTTGTTGCTGATCTAGTTGGAAATGTCTTGGTAGATCTTTGTACATGTTACATGGTCCCTCGTAAAAGGCTGTTGGTAACACAGATGAATTCAAGCATATGCTTCAATGGATTGAGATAGGACTGGTCAATCAAAACATCCCCATCAAAAGTACTCGCGCTTCGAGCGGACTTGCCGGCATCTCCGACAATGATCAAGGCTAACAATCCAGCAAAAAATGGCAGTAATCACCATAAGCACCAAGTCAATTGCGAACTTGTCACTTGTAAAGACGTGATTGAAAGGTGTAATACGACTCAACAGTATTACTTTCAGAAGTCCAATGGTACTGGACCCAGCTTCTCGTTTACAGAACTACACGGTGCAGCTCTAAGTCCCGCCTCCTACATATCTGCTGATCACTTTTCAAGGGATATTACATGACATAAGTCATTCCAGGGGCCATGAGGTATGGGTGATACTGACGACTGATAGTCTCGCGAAACTACCGAAGGTCCGAAGGATTCACAATATTGCTGTTGCCTCATTTATATCAGGATGCCATAAGCGTTACTGAGAGTCTAGGCGCCAGCCATCTATAGATCGATTCTCTCTTCATATTTCAGCGCGGGACTACCCGACTGACTGGAAAAAAGAGGTCGTAGCCATGCGCCAGGCCTATATATACTCATTCTGTAATATTTCAGCCGAGGATGCGGCAGATGGCCATCATTCTTCCTTTCATTCCTATGTCGATTTGCGTGTCGTCCGAAACTATAGACCTGTTCCTAATAAGCGCGACCAGCGATATTGCTCCATGGATTTCTCCAAGAACACTTAATTAGGAACTCAATGTACCAGACCGCTTCGTCACTTGCGCTTGGGTGTTTCAAGAACGTCGTTTATCCCGGATATTACATGTTGGCCTCTACCAGATGCCCTTTAAAACTTGCAGCACGCTCAATGACAAGTGAGTTGCGGGTTTGTGGCGTCGAGTTCTGGAGCACGAGATGCCGTGGTAGGTGGAAGAAAGCCTACCACATCCTCGTTCTCACTAAATTCGAACCACGATTTGGTCATGTTTGGCCGTCAGTGGTTACGTCAAGCTGGATTTTAGTTATGAAAAGTAATGGCCGATGGAACCGACCCAGCAGACACATTGTTTCGTGGTTCTTAACAATGAGTTAAAGAATGATACTGATGACTCCACAGGCACGACACGTAGCTGTCGGTTGCTCCCGTTTCCCCGTGGACTGAGATTTCATGCATTAGCAGGCTGAGTCGTGTGGCTTGACGACGACTCTCTATTGGCTTCCTCTCTTAGGTTTTCCCAAGCAGCAAACGCCATAAAGTGGAGAGTTATCATGAGATCCATTGTCATTGAAGGACTATACCTCAGAATTACACGTGCCATTTGAAGGCGCGTAATACTTCCATGCCCTTTCTGGATTCTGTACTTTATCTCTGAGGAACCTCCTCCTTAGTAACCTCGGAGGGTTTGTATTACCCCAGTTCAACAGGCTGGATGCCTCTTGACTGTGCGTTCCCTCCTTGAAAAGCTTTCTGACTTCGTCCCAACTGCGGAGCGACATATAGCTTACGAGCTGGTGAAGTCCCGTGTATTATTGCCCTCCTGGAAGTATCTGTAATTTCTGTCTGCTGTAATTCTCTTCTCAATCCTTTTTGTCCACTTCATCTTATTGAACGTTGTACAATCTCGAGGCAGCCCCGGATAATACGTTTTATCTTGCTTCAAATCAAAGTTCCAAAGTTGTGGGAATCTAAATTCCACAAGACACTGTGTTCCTGGCGGCAAGTTCTCATTATCAGCCTTCCCTTTCAGCCCCTAGAATATCCTCATACCATGGGTAGACTGTAAAGACATAGTCATGCATCGTGACAAAATCCTGCTTATAGATGAGGTTTTTACTAACTTTTCTAACGAGCTCTTCCGTTGGTTTTGCTTCAAGCTTGATCTAGAAGAGATACTGACCCCTTTGCATTTCCAATTGGACGTGCTACTCCATAGGACTCCCACAATTGTAGATCATCGACGTAACCACTTCCATCGGAAACGTCCGTTATGATACCTCACTGGAAGTCATGCTCGCTACCATCATCGCTGAGATTTCCGGAGTGTAAAAGATGCTCAGATCAGCTGTACAGTTGTACTTCTACCGTTCGAAAGTCGTTGACATGTAGTTTTGGAAGAGATTTTGAGCTCAAGTATGAAAGACTGCCATATTCATGCTACATCTCAGTGAACGATTTGTAATAGGGCTGCTGGAAGCCAACACTTAAGGAGGTGTCTTTCAACCAGAAGGCAGCTTTGATCTGCTCCTCTACTTCAAAGATCCTGGTATTTAGAAGGAATTTGCTGATTACCAAGATTCTACATACTACAAGTGGAACTATCCGTTAATTGCGAGTATTTCTAGACGAAAACTTTGTTTCTTTATTTGAGGTGCTGTTGGATTTGACTGAAATCAGCCTGTTTGGGTAATCTTTTCTGCGGTTTTGGGCCAATCAAGGCAGACAAAATAATGTACTCTATTGATTTGGGGAATCGAGTCAACCGACGACCAGGAAAACACTGGAAGGCCAGCCATTACAGCACCGCTGTCCCCAATATAAAAGTGGTATCGTCAAATTGTATTAAAAGTCAAAATGACAAGTCAGGCGTCTTCGTGCATCTTTCAAAAGTGATACAAAGTCATCGTATTACTTGTCGACTGATACCGATGACTGCTAGATTAGGTACTGGGTGCTGCTTCCAGATATTTCAAAATCTGTAGACTGATGTAAGAGACAAACAAGGCTTCGACTGATCGATTGAGTACACTTGCTTTTTTTCTTATTTCTCGGAAAGAAAAGTTTAAATCAAAAGAGAAGGATAACTTCAAATGAGATTATTCAACGAAATGTTTATTTCCTCTAGCCTAAAAGCTACATAGAAACTAAGAGACAAAGTTGACTTCAAAGTATACAAGTGAAGAGTTCGAACGGGTTAGCTGTTTTCAAAACTGTGCGGGAATCTCAAGGAAAAAAAATTATGTTCTTGTTATTCTATCGACGTCTGCAGGATTTGAACCTACGCTCCCGAAGGAAATAGATTTCTAGTCTATCGCTATAACCACTCAGCCAAAACGCCACTTCATGCTCGACACACCTTATATAAATAAATATCGCATCCAAAAATATCACAGGCTCTGTGGGTGTAACAATGGCATAAGCGAGATCTACTAACTATGTTTGGATTACCCCCTACCTTAGTTCATCGTCAGAATGATCCGCACTAAAAGTAGTCGTCAAACAAGTTATCAAATGAAGAACTCTACGTGATCCTGCTATCCGTCCAAAGAAAAGTGGGAGGTAAAAGAAAAAAAGTCTCTGATACAACTTCACAATGGCTGCCTGTTACAACGACCTGTATACCCGTTTTCTCGGTTTCCATGTTTCGGTTTCTGAAAGGACTTCCTCTGAACTATTAAACAACACACGTTTTTCCGAGTCCATCGGGTATCCGCAAAGGTGGAAGAACAAACACCGAACAATATGTCGGAGACTGCACGACCCCCAGACGCACGTGATCAACGAGAGAGTCGAGAGCTTCTATGGCCACAGCGCGGCAAACATCAAGCAGCGAGTTCTGCAGCTACCTAAAGTCAAGATCATCTTATTTAGAAGATCGGCCTGTGGATTTTCAGTTCTAGTGGAACACCTACAGCTGTTTAGGAAATGCTTTGTCCGTCACTTCTCGGCTGTAATCGTAAAGAAAGATGTCTTGATAGCCGCCCTCATTCAATTGTTAAGACTCGCTTTGTTCTTCTTTGATTAAACGGCGGTAAACTCAAATGACTAACTCTCATGGGAAGTAGCTCTTCTCAGGCTTTTGGGGTTTTGTCCGGCGTTCTATTGACATGCAGGAGCTAAGCGAGGTTGAGGAGAAATACCTGCAACTGCTGTTTAATCTTAAGACGGCATAAGAGGGTCAAGCACCTGACACATTTTCTATATTCTAAAACTAAATCTCCAGTTCACACAGGTGATATAAACAGCTCCTTGGCGAATGATATATGGAATATAGGAAGAAAGGTTGCCTACCTCCCGGTGCACAGTATTATTCGTACACCAAACAGGCGAGAATGTAAAAGCCCGATGAGAGACCCTGTCTTGAACGCAGGACCATGAAATCAACAGTAATTCAGAGACTCCAAAAGTAGTATCATTGACGCCCTTCCACGTCTCGATTTTGGTGTGCGGATAACATCGTACAGGCCGAGCCTACCACATTCTCGCTTACCACTTCAGACCATAACTCTTGGGAATACCTTCACACTTACTTTTTCGTAGATAGACTTACGGATCACACATGCAAGTTCGACCACTGTCATAGTTGCAGCAAGTTTTTCCTTTCGTCCTCCTAGTAGTTGATTCCTACCAAGTTTTGGCATAGTGAATTGTTTACCTTCACATATATCGCTTTATGAAGACCGAAGCCCGATTCAACCTCAAACACTGGCATTGGTGGGTAGCAATACTCAGTACCAGCTTGGATGCTAAGATCCAGAATAGTTGGGAATGCCGGTCAAGAGATGGAAAAATTCACTGGGATCTAACTCCATGAGAGAAGGAGTCCGAGAGCAGAGTAATGTAATTGTTAACTATTTGCTGACCGTCGTCCCGAATAGGGCAGTCCGAGCTTGCTAAGATATTTTCCTAGGGCTGCTGCACTGTTCCCCTTGTTCGATACCCTACCTGTACTTAGCATATGTAGGGGTTTACTCTACAACTTACACAATCGTGGCAGACGACCTGGGAGTTCGCTTCTACGACAACTCGCCATCAAGAGCATACATAATCTCGTCCTTTCCTGTGATCTATGTCTCAGCAGCAATCACATCGAAATATTTGATCACCCCGCGTTCAAAGTCCGACAACCCGAGATGCCCGCTGTCAATATGTCATTCTGTTTCGCCATGACGTGGCGATTGTTAGTTGAGGTGATGATCGTCTATCGATCAGGGGTAACTCGAGCTCAGGCTGAGCTCAGGGTCTTCTGAACGCTATAAAACTCGCTTACCTTTGCTTTCTTGGAAATATTGAACGCAATTCGGAAAGTGACGAAGCATGAAGTATTGACAGCGTGGTTAGACCACCAATCCTATATTGCCCAACAGCGTGTGATAACCACTAACAAATGTATTATTCAGTAATAACTACGGGAGCAGACCCGTGCCATTGACAGTGATGCGACTGCGATACCGAAAAGAAAATGAAAAGTTTCGTGATCATGTCTCACAGATTAAAACAAGTCGACGTTCTACTGTTTCATCTCGTCCCTTTGGTGGCGATTAAGGACTAAAATGTCCGAGTTCGGTCTGTCCTAGGACAAGAACAGTACACTAGAAAGGGTTAAAGCTCCCGAGCCGACAGCTCGGGCCGGCCATATCCGAATGTGTATTAAGACATGGTTATCAAGACACTGGAGAGTTGTGGCATCTGGAAAAATGGTCTTGTCGTTTTGATATTGGTAGAACTGGACAGATGGCCGCCGATCACTTCGTGATACCAAGGAGGCTGACTGTACATACTTCAACACCTATGCAGCCCATGATTTGGTGCTCGGACAACGATTACAAACTCTGACGTGTTGGGTGCTGACAGTGCTCATTTATCTGACTTCCCGTACAGCGGGAAGAACTTTATTTAGAGTCAGTCACTATGGAATACTCCGTATGCCAGCCAAATCGGTCTGTCGAGCGCTTGCAGAAACACGGGTGACAATCATCCGTGCGTTTAATTGATAGTGATATAATGATTACGATAGTAGTGACAAGCGAGGGAGTATCATAGAAGAAGCAGTATAGAGAAGGGTAGACCGGCGCTTACAAGACTGCCAACAGACATAGACGAATGCAGCGCGCAGGACTCGCATGTGCACGGAGCGGATGAGTTAGACAAGAAGATAACAGTAGAATTGACGAGTCAGGGTAGAACAATGGAACTTGACACTCGTGAACAAGGAAGTCGCATGTAATTGCGAAAAACAAGACATACTAGCCGGTCCACCTCCAGTTTCGCTCGGGGCTCGCTTACTGTCGGGGAAAGCGAATGTCACAGGCAAGTAAAACTATCACAGCTCGGCTAAACTTCGGTCATTAGGTTTTAGTATATATCTCCTATAAAGGTAATGTTTTTATTTAATTATTCCTATGATTAAATACTAAAAGAAACATAATTATTTCCTATGGAAAATCTATCTATTTCCTCTTCATCTTCAGAGCTTTCTAGTAGTACAGGGGATAACTCCTTGTACTCTATATGACAGATTGCTTCTATACCTCTTATTCTCTTAGTATATATCTCTATTTTATCACTTTTATTATAAGCTAGTGCAGCTTCGATTTCTCTTTTAGCAGTGAGTAACCTAGGGTACCCTTCTTCAGTAAGAAATATACCTTTAATTATAGTAGGTTGCTTATCAGGCTCTCTTACATATATATAAAGCTCTGAATCAGTATATACTTCTCCTCCTCTTCTGAATATCTCTTATATCTTAAGCTTCCTAGCTTTATTTACCTTCCTTACTATAACTCTAGCTACTCTAAGAGACTCCTTATGTTTTCTAATAGCTATAGAAAGAGCTTTAGAAGCTTTCTTTAGACCTACTTACTTCTCCTCTATAGCTTTAGCTTTGATTTATAACCTCAAATCAGCTATATATACTGCAGAACCTCTATTCCCTTTCAGACTCCGTCGAGAGGTATTCTTCTTCTTATTACTCTCTTGCAATTTGTATTGCAGGAGAGTAAGCTCTATAGAAATTAAGTATACCTTCTGAAGTTAAACTGAAGCTTACTTTATTGATTCTGAGAATATATCTCTAGTATTATTAGAGAATTAAGTAGGGTCTCTTCTAATAAAAGACTTAATAGTAGTACTAGCTTACTATACCTGCTCTGCAGATCTATTTAGAGGGAGCTAAGGTAAAGTAAGCTCTTCAGCTTTAGCTGATTCAAGCTAGTATTTCTTCCTAAAGCTTTACATATTCTTGATTCCAGCCTTATAGCTAAGTAGCTATATACTAGAAGTTCTGAAGGCGTTACAAATAGTGTAGTATATTATAGTTTTCTCCCTTATTTGACTAAGGTCTTATGACGACAGCTCACCTGAATGTCACATGAGGAGAAGGATAGGTACCAGGTTCACAGGCACTATAGGTATCCCGGCCTAACTGTTATCCGACTCGGTATAGTATCGGACTAGTATTAGTATATATATATAAGGGG
>FJVC01000581.1:3819-38504 GCA_900074895.1 Rhynchosporium secalis
AAAAAGCAACAGAAAAGTTTTAGACACATGTGGCATGATATATCCTCTTCGATTATCAATTTATCCATCCGACTTTCCACCCGTAATTACACGTCGTATACTTCAGAAAAATCTGGCTGTTCACATCTGAATCCTTCTCTGTCTCATTACCCATGTACAAAATAATCTCACTAATGCAATGTTCAGTATGAGGCAGGCTTGAGGTCCAATTGTCCATTTTACGATTCGACAGTGCTGCTCGATGAAATCTGCATAACATGGTCAATTGGACTGCAATCTATAGAGTGGTAGTGGAAAGGGACTCACTTGTGCCACATATACATACAGTGATGCTTGTGCTGCATATATGTCACGTGCACATGTGGTACGAATCCCTTCACTACCTCAGATTTGGCAACGGGCCTTTGGAGATCGGCGTCCAGCCAGAATTGCCAAGGCATTTGATTCCACTCTTCTGCAAGTTCAGCATCGTAACACTCCTCCGGCATCCAAGCTAGATTTTGCATTTCGAATTTGCAGCCACGTGAGGAAGCTTGCTCGGGGGTGTTGCCACATGGTGATTCTTCGTACACATCTAAGAAGGATGTATTTCCTGGACTCGAAATTCTAGATCTCGTGAGGAAGTACAAGGTGATTCCGAACGCAATACCAAAAGCGGATGAGAAAATGATAACCCTTTGCCAGGTGCTCGATATTTTTCGCTTAGGTTCTAACTTTTCTGGCGATCTGATGAAATCTCCTGCTTCACTGCCACGAGACAAATCCTCTTCCATGAGCCACCGGTGATCCATAGGCTACTTTCTTGGTCGATGATGTATATCTCGTGCCAACAGTGAGAAGAAAAGCTGGCTGTTAAGATGCGATTGTAAGTGGATTGACATCGAGCAGAAGTAGGCATAGAAGTATCGAATGTTGTGATTGTATAAATCGACAACGCAATGAGACGTAGATGACAGACTACCCTCAGCATAGAATCTTCTCTCGAAATTCCGTACAAAATGTTGCCGTCGGTCGTCTGGCGATCATCCGAAGTGTTTAGTACTGGTCCCAGTATATATACTTTCGGAGACTAGAATCAATAACCACGGCAGACCTGACGCCTCAGCCGAAGGCTTACGCACCCCTGCACTGAATCTAATACTGATGCTTTCGGAAACCGTTCCTTTACAATTTTCGACTGCTTAAAGAATAGTGGGCACTTACAACGAAAAGGTCAGAGAATCATATACGCAAATGAGAGTGGCAGATTCCTTCCGCATGATCGAACTCGCTTGCATTGACTTGTAAGCATGGAGTACGAATACCTTCGAATCAACAACAAAGAGAAAGAGGCTCTTGTCAAACCTCGCAGGATCAGACTTCTGCTCTTCTTGCCATGGCTAGTCAGCATCACATTCGCGGTGCTATTCTTCTGGCAGCTCCAGCATAGACTAGATTCTTGTCAACCACAATATGACTTTGCAAGTGGCTTCAAAACCGAGTTCAGTATGTTTGCGTAGTAGATCCCTTTCGAAAGAGAAAATCCGTTTGCGATACCAACCTAGGTCATACTTTTCATGATCAACGGCATTAACAGTTTCCACTTAGGTCCCGCAAAGCAGTACATTTCGATCGAAGAAAACGAGTTCCATCTTCCATATATTCCGGGCAATGACGAATTGTTCGAGCCACCCGTGTACGAGTACGTTGGGGCGCCCACGGAGCGTTTGGACATAGCATGGAAAAAACTTTTGTTTGGTTCGGCTCACGTTTAACTATTAGAGAGCAAGAATTGACATTTGGACTTCAGCGTTGAATCTTGACCTAGCTGAAGAGGAGGCGATGACGATCAAAGATGATACATTCCGATGGAATGATACACATCTATATTATACTGGGTACGTGTCTTCTTATAACCCGTCATTCTTTATGCTAAACAAACGAGTGATAGTATTCAGTTATACCATCAATTACATTGCGTTGACATGTAAGATGCTCTCTACACGCTGTTCTGACAAACGCAACCGCTAACTACTGTTTCTACAGTTTCCGACGAGCAATATATCACGATCATTACGGAAAGCCAACCCGGAAAGAAATGTTTCACATCGGTACGTGTATCGCTCTCTTCACATCGGAGCAAAACTGAGCAGTATGTACACACCAGACCATTGTCTCGAGTACATGCGCCTTATAGTCCAATGCTTCGGGGACATGACACCAATGCTCTGGGATTGGAATGAGCATCGACAGGGGCTGATACTTCGTCCGGAGGTTCACACATGTAGAAATTTTGACACAGTGAATGAATGGGCATACCAGCGCGGAAGCTGTCATCCCCCCGCAGGTGCAAGCGACCAAGAATTGCACTATTGGAGAGAGCGGGGCGATTGTTACTGGCCTGGAGGTCCCGAATCATCATAGTTGCTAGTCATCAGAAGAATAAATGTATGACAAAATGGTAAGTTACACTTGCCCAATCAGAGAGTGATAACAATTTTCAGGGCAATCATGTGACGTATGACAGTGATTCAAATTCGCCCTGGCTTGCCAGTATGAAGGCTCAGCCTCAGACCAGGATTTCTCCCAGTATTTGTTGCAGATCACGCTTTTCTCAGATAGTGGTGTGGATCCGTAAAGTGAGGGCGACAGTGGTGAGCAATCGTACCCCATAGCATTGGGCGTCTGAATGTGTCGGCCTCCGATCGTACATTTGACTATCTCCCTGAACAGGATGGACATAATTTGCGTCGTCGAGGGCGTCCGTCTCTTGATACGTAACTATGCGAGTTCGTCTTGGAAATCAACTTCACTAACTCTCTTAGGCTAACATTTTGCAGTCGCACCTCGACGGCAAAAAGCGCTTGTTTAAGGCTCTAGTGCCCGCTTAAAATAAGACTCAAGGAATTGACGGAAGAAGGGTTCGGTCGAAGGAACAATTATAGTGTCGCAAGTACATGGCACCTCAGTTGTTTCGTTGGCTAGAGATTCTGTCACAGAAAGTCAAGGTATTAGATCAATGGAAAGGTCCTGTAAAGATCTCTCGCTACTCTTGTTGCTACTGTATTCCCAAGTGAAAAAAAGCTTCGCGAAAACAGCCGAGAGTTAATAGCTTATATCAAGGCGGCAAAGGAGCTTGATAGTTAAGCACTCAAGCATTGTGTATATGGCGCTTTCGAAAATGTGACTGGCCAGTTGACAGAGGATGAGTTAGTCCCTGATGTACATATGGCTTACTTAAAACATAGATAATCCCATGCATGTTCCATATTTCTGGACTTTCTACCAACTACAATTTTTTGCCATTCCCTCCCTTTTCACAATGACAACCATAACATCGATTCTAGTAGCTAACCTCATGGCCTGATTATACACCCGAGGCATAAAGATATTTTTTTGTAGCCCGAGACATTTATGGCAACTTCTTGTATTTACGTGTCTCACCCGTCCAAAACAGAGTGAGAAAAATATTTTGTGCATGATGTGTTACGCCTAATCGAATGGTTATACGCAAGCGAAGTAGCAAGGATAGAAGGACTCTTTGGACACCAAACTCCTGCCGTACTCGGTTGGGACTGTAAAGTGATACGAGCGATACAGCATTGCCAAAAGAAAGTTTTCGGGAGGTGAAATCGTCGTACCTCCTCAAGGTCGACGAATAGTGGTCCTCTAAGAGAAGCCGATGCTCATATCCTGGTGGGGATTCGAGGGGCGGCAGGCACGAGGCTTGAGTCGCTCAGTTCCGAAAGTATCAATCATTTTCGGACCCGAGACTTGTAGATCCGGCTCTAGAAGTCTACAGAGGGTCCCTTCCGCTATACAGAGTCCGGGAATCACAATTTAGGAGAAATGCGCTGTGTCCGCGGCAAAGACCTTGGGTATACCGAATCTGGATGAATTATGATATATGTATTGGATTGACCACAGTCTGTAAAAATGCAATTCATCCGTCCATCAAGGCAACAACAACATAATTTCGCAATACCAAAGTTCAACAAGCTCGAAAATTTGCCAACATGATGTCTTTCAAAAGTTTCGTAGGCCTTGCCTTCTTGGGGTTTGCCTTGGCGGCTCCAATTGACCTTCTTGGTAAGCCTGAAAGTGTTGCGTAGCATCTATCTAGAAATTCTTTTTGCTAATGGGTGAATTTTAGCTCGAAAGTACGTTTTCGCACTAATCCCCGCCCTTTCGTCGTTTCAAGTTTTTAGCAACATGTGAACACTCGTGAAGTACTCACATGTCACATAGCCCGCAAGGCCAACTTGCCTCCCGCGAACCCGCTCCAGAGCCTCAGGTCCGACTTAGTTACCGCGAGGCCGCTCCAGAGCCCGCCCCAGAGCCTCAGGTCCGACTTAGTTACCGCGAGGCCGCTCCAGAGCCCGCCCCAGAGCCCCAGGTCCGACTCAGCTACTAGACGTGCCGAACTTGAAAAGCTGTCCACTCTCACAGGTTTTTACGGAAGGTGGCTATTACGATGCCTGCGCCTCTGTAGTGATATAGCCTTGGACGGAGTCTCCGAATGGTACTTGAGATGAGATGGTTAGAGTGTTTCTGAAATGGGATATTGGGTATTCAATTTTTTGTTCGCAAGGAATCGTCTCATTGGCATAAACGCTACCTGAGAGTTGTCAATATGAACCTTGTTTACAGAAGGTATTTTCGCTGCTCCGGTTACCATCAACTGGTTCATATTTCGTCGTCTGTGTTTCTGTGATGTTCCAACAACCTACGATTCTCGTTCACTATCAATTTATCAAAATATGTTTATGACCTTTTTTCCTGCAGCCAACTTTTGTAATGGGTAGAAGGGTGGAATTGGTGACTCGAATTCAACATTCATCCCAATATTTGTGCAATGGAAACCTAAACGGAACCCATTAATCGCCAGAATGTACCGTTAAACTCAGAGGAGGTCGTTACTATTGTTTGTAGTTCATCTTTCATCAGATTTGAAGATCTGAAACGCCGTCGAAGCTTGACATTAGGTTATAATAAAATAAGCGATCCAGAATAGAGGGGGCTGGAATTGTAGGTTTTGACTTTCATCTACCGCGGCAGCTCGGGTAGCAGCGAAGAATGAAGGCATTGGAGCGCAAAAGAAGTCCAGGAGAAGGGTGTTATACATCTTTACAAACAGAGCAACTAGTATTCAATAATTTCCGGCATGCATAACCACCCGTCGTAAGGAATGCGTCTGCGATGGTTCCCTCCAAGGGCAGATCCGATGCCCAATCACCCATTTGTCCATCTTCTTTATATATCTGCAAACATGAATTGTCCCAAAAAACCACTTATTTCGTCACCCTATGAATATTCTGCCGTGCTGGAGAGCCTTCTAGGGCAATATCACCAGCACATAGAGCTTTTTGCCGAAGATACTCCGCGCAATGGTTTACATGCTGATAGTTTTGTTCCTAGCCCCGCTGGGTTTGATGAGGACAATGTTGCTCATAAAGGGCATCAATGAGGTACCAAATACCTATCAATCATCAGTCGATTCAGATGCGAAATATACATACGTTTTTCAAGAATATGGCGTGGAGACAATTTGTGGTCCAAGTCTGTCAGTATCGCTGCTGTCTACGAAAAGTCGCTTCATCATCACTAGGAAAAACGGATAACGATATGCTCAATCGGGGGCTGAATTCTGCCAAAATCACTTGAACACGAGTCGACTTGTGTAGGTAGCATAAAGCAGAAGAAACAAGGAAAGGCCAGGAAGTCGTCGTCTGAACTTCCTCCTACGCAGTTTCCGAAAGTTAAAGTTGCGCCTCGATGACCCCGCTGTTCGCTCCTGTTCGCTGGCCCTCAAACGAGAGTCCGAACTCTATTGTGTCGACAGCTATCATCTCTCCGAGTCCATTGCAAACATTACCGAGGCGAAAGTATCCATCCACCCACTTTGGCGACCAATAGATCGAAATCAGGAAAGTACGAAGTAGGTATCCTAGAGTAGAATATTTCCCGGGGCGAGTCATGTCTTTGAACTCGTTTAGGAATCTCGTCATTCTCTTTTCGAAATTTTGACATGCAGAGAATATGGTCAATACTTGACAATTACTGTTTTCCGACACCTGCAACTAAGAGGCGACCTCGAATAGCAAATCGATATTGGACAAATGCCTTCAGACGAAAGATACGAGTCAGTTGAGGAAAGTGATATTGAAAACAGTAAAGAACCATCTACACAGCCTTCTCGACACCATCGATTCCGTCACAAAAGCCGGTTTGGCTGGGCACGATACAAGGTATCGAAAATCTATCGATCTTCCTGGTGGTTTCTGTTCGATGGCTTTATTACATTGGCATTTCTCTGGCTGCTTTTCGATAAGCAATTACCCGCACGCATTAGGAAACAGGACACTCAAATACAGGCATCCTCAGATCTACCTTCGGTAGAAATCGCGGGCGACCTGACACATTTTGCCCCATCATTCCACAAGCGAGTCACTGTCTTTTCACAGCAACCGTATTTTGTGCCCAACCACACAAGAGCTGCATCACTAGACCATGCAAAAGGACACTGGGCAAGCTTGATTCCAGGTAAAGGCTTTCTCATGCTCGTAGAACCTTCCTAACTTCGATCAGCTGGGGGGGGTTTAGTTGGTGTTGGCCAGCAAGCAAAAGACAAATTCAAGCACATATCGCTCATAGATGGAGACAAAGCTGGTGTTTCGGCAGTTCATTCTCTTCAATGCTTGGTAGGATTCACCTAGTCATCTCAAGAATCCTCAGCAGCTGAAGTCATTCGACATTTAGTTCTCGATAATGGTTCAATACGGCCAACTCGTGAGAGGCGAGAGTGTCAGTGTACCCGACCCTCATATGGACTACTGCTTCGACCATCTCCGACAGCAGATCACTTGTCACGGCGACACCGCTTTGCTTGGTGAGGACGAAATTCGTAAGACTCATGAAGTAACGGAGTCGAAAGTTCAGCACGTGTGTAAGGATTGGAATGAAGTATACAATTGGATGGAGAAGAATCGTGCATCTGATGAGCTCATTTGGGGAGAGTCAGACGATGATTAGGTAACGCAGATGTGTCTCATGTCTCCTTGGTATGTAATCCACAGTAACACCTGATCATCACTCGCAATAATCAGGTTTAATGGAATTTATGAAGTCGAATGGAGATGGAGCAGAATCTCTCCTTCTTTATATGGATGTTTTGACATGTTCTGATTGTTACACCTGATATGAAAACGTGCCAAGAATCTCGACGATTTGACGTTTTTTTCTGGGCCCAACTGTCAAGGCATCACTAGCATAGCGAATACTCACTCACTCTACTTTCGTCTCCAAAACACTGTATGTACCAGATATCTTTCTTCCCTCCCTTATCACCCGGTTGTTCTGCCCTGAGGGCCTTCGCTTATTGAACTTGGTTCAACCCCAAGGGTAAACATGTCAAAAAGGCTCGGTGACTCTCTGCCGCTTTCTGCAATGGAATCAAACGAAGAAGATACGAGGTACAATGCGCGGAGTGATTGTACCAAAACGTGTCCGAATCCACCATCGTACCCAGCATTGTAGCCAAATGTAGTTTCCTCCACGTATAAAGACAGTGCCTGTCATGGTGAAAAGGCTCTGGATAGGTGATTGCCAATTCGCCGCTGTAAAGGTCGTCCGCTGGAATGGGTTTTGCATGGTCGGCATCGTAGTACCACGTGTAGTTAGGCAGCGCCATAAACTCCTCCGAAAGCTCTCCGTTGAAGCATTCTTGAGGCGTCCATCCGTTGACCATGGGATCGAATTTGCAGCCACCTGACTTGGCTTCTGCTACTGAAGATCCACAATTGGGAAAGAGAGAGAAGTCGGCCGTGAATGCGTCTTTTGCATCGATTTTTGGGTCTTGTGGCCGCAGTAAAAACGCGGTGGATGTGACGAGCATAAGTACAAGGAGAGAGAGGCTGAAGGCGAGCACAAAGCTCGTTCCCTGCCATATTTTCCCGCTTTTGGAATGCTTCTTTTCCTGAGATGATGGGCCAACAATGAAATTCGAAGCATCTTCTATCACTGAGTATTGATCCGATTTTGACATTTTAGCGAGACGGGCTAACACTAAAGGGAGAAAGCAGAACAGAAATGAGGTTTCATCGAGAAGGAGCCATACTGCAAAATTGTCATGGTCAGAATCTCGGGCAGTTTCCAGTGCTCAGTATGCATACAGTAATTAAGCCTTGTCCGAAAAGTGTCGTGCATTAACGCGCTCTTCCCCCACCCCCTCCGGACACCACATCCCCCACAAAATTGGCTTTCCGGGCCCCGAACAGCTCTTCGGGATGAAGACAGGCCACTAATTCCTGTACCTAGTGATTCTGTAGCACTAGCTGGAAGCTCACCCAAAAATCTTACTGGCAAAATTCTTTGCAGTAGGCCATACTCATCCTTCATAATTCACACGATAGATTGGCACATGAGCTCTGCAACTGACATCCGTGATCGTCTCAACTAATTCCAACTCACGATCAAGATGCCGCCCTACAATGATATCGAAAAAGACTTGAGCGAAAAAGATGCCTTCCTCAACGAATCGAAGCACATAGTTTCTGAGAGTGATTCTGATAATTCGTCCGACACGACGACTCAAAACTCTCAAGGTCTCCTTCCTAATAGAAAAGGTCGAGGACGAAGTCGAGAAAATAAAAGAGGCCGTTTCATGGGAGTACTTAAAATTTTCAGTCACTGTACGGGTTGGCTTATAGTGCTAGTCATTCAAATTGGAATGTTCTTGACTCTGTACCAGCGCTTGCCGGTCAAGCAGACGAACTTTTTGAATGGAGACATTTCGCATGTTGTTCCCGAATGTGAGTACCCTTCTTTGTTCCTATAATAAAATGTCTTCCAGTGGCCAAGATCATTGCCGCTTCTCCTAAACCCTTTCCTAATCCTAAAGTCGTACATCTTTGACGTGATATTCCGAATGTAGTCTCGACGGAGTTGGTGCGATTCAAGGCAGAATATGTACGTAAGACATCATTACCGATCTACCTCATATGAAGGCGTGAATAGCGTACTGAATATGGCAGGATCTTTACGCTCCAAACTATCAGAGTGACGAGAACATGAAAATGGTTCATGCAAACATGGCTTCACTTGTCCCCAGTAAGACTTCCTGCCAGCAATGAACAGTACGAATGTCTAACCAAAACTTTACTCAGAGGGCTCTGCCATGATTCCTGTCGACAATTGGCAAGATTACCCCAGCTTAGGTGAGCCAATGCTGGACCCTTGGGAAGGTTCTCGACCTTTGTATAAAGCATCTTTTACTCATCAACTACATTGTCTGGTAAGCCCACTTCTGTCCTCACCTGCCGATACAATTAAGTGATAGATACTGAATGGATACCTTCATAGACACTGTTGATGGAGTCATATGATCGTCTACTCCGATACGGGCCAGATGGAACGGAAAAGATCACCCCTTCAGGCCATGATGCACCACACACCACTCACTGTTGGGATTACCTCCGTCAGTCGATAATGTGTTGTGGAGACACGTCTCTGGAAGGAAGGTCTCCCACTTCCAAGAATCAGACTAGCGGGTTTGGTAATGTCCACGTTTGCAAAAATTACAGGGAAGTTTACGCTTGGATCGAGGCAACGCGGGTAGATGATGAGCAATACGTTTAATCGGTGATGGAAACGATGCATGGCATTATATTGAGAGAAAGCTAGTTTTTGTTTTGCGAAGTTTCCTTCCCTCTAGTGATACGGTGATGTGTGATTGGATATCAATGTTGTCTAGGAGTGAAACTGAATGCTGTGTTAAGACACTTGATAAATTACACAGAACTAAAATAGCCCAACTTCAAGACTTAGCACGCCCTTTTTGCTCATATAGTCCATATCACCTCCATGTAGTTGGCCTGCCCATTTCCAAAGTATTTGAATTTTTTTTACATGAAACCTTAGATTTAGCCCCAGCTAATTTCAAGGTATGCATTCCACAGAAGTAGATACGAACAAAAACCGTACATGCGCTATCCACAAGGCAATATTCTTCCGGCATGTCCTTGATCATGTTCCAGCCACGAGTGCATCTTCTTTTGATTCCGGCACACATGCAATGGCCCATTTCCCGAAGTTCCTTCCGGCTCAAAAAGCGACGGATTTTCCAGCACTGTATCATCAAAACCCAACAATGTCTGTCGCAGATACTCTGGAATAAAAAATCAGCCTCAAGAACCGAATACACCCATGCGCCTCGAGAAACGTTCACCGACCTATACAGAGTAAAAATTGCTTTGTCACTTCAAGGATTCCTGAATCATCCTTTCCCCGCCACAGATGAAAGATAAATCTCATGTCTGCGTAGAGGCAATCTAGTTGGTGATTGAACGCTGAGGCGAAAGCGAAACAAATTTGATTCGAGAGGCTCTTTATTTTTTCCTGGCCGAAGAATACATATATGTCCTCGACGATGCAAATCGGGGGGGAGGGGAGCCTAGGGTAGTTTGTAAACAGCGCCATTTCCCTCTAGAGACCCGGAGACTGTGAATAAGTAACCATTTTCGCGACTATCAGCACCTAAGTCTTTCTCCCTCGGTAATGTCGTTTCCCATTCTACTTTAAAGGGTCCTGCATTGTACGTCGCAAGGTCTTGGTGCGTAAAGGGCTTTGAATGGAGGCTGAAAAGTAATGAGCTGACAAATAACTATTAGAGATGTTGACTATTAGTGTAGAGCTATGGGATTTTCGTTACGCGAGGTGTTGGTAGTGAATGTGATGAGGTGACGGAGGTCAGGTGATGTGGAGGCACAGAAACTGGAGGAGGTATAATAGACTTGGGGTATCATATGAATAGTAAATCTGCTTTACGGTATTGAAAGCCTTTTCATACCCATTGAATAAGGGGCAGAGGTAGCTCAGCTATGTCTGTCACACATGTGTGGTTTTCACGCTTCTTCACCACTTGAGACTTGATTTTTGTAATGTTTACATTTCCCATGAATGACTAGCGGTACATCATAAGAACAAGAATCTTCTCAATCTTCGAGCGGGTCCGAATTAGCCCAAGCATCTTCCGGCTCTACAACCTTCAAATCACCAAACCAGTCCATAACTGCGTCATATTTCTTGCATACATGTAGCGTAGGTGGTAACGGTGGTGAGCCTGCGGGTGCGTATCCCTCTAGAGCAAGGTCACCCGCACACACTATAGCTTGGACGATCTAGTAGGTCAAGGTGAGCAACGCAACTCAACGCAACAGCTTAATGAGACTACTTACAAAGTTAACACAATGATCGACATGTTCAAAACTTTTAATATGCTCCCCCCGTATAGCCATGCCGAAATGGCGTTGGATCTCCCACTGTAAGTACAGAAATGGTCATTTTTTGTTCTCAATACAGGCTAATTTTGTGTGAGGTAGGCTTACCAAACAGTGTAACTCGTGTCCCATGCTTGTTTCAAGAGCGTCGATCGTGGAGTTGATGGGATATCGAGGAGCTCTCGTCGGAGGCAGACCGTACTTTTTTACGTCTTGCTGATCATCGATACGTATCAGACCCTCTCCGGCTAAGGCCAGGAAATCCATCAGATCATCTGGTTTTTTCAATGAACTACATTGGAGTTTGCGACTTACGCGGAAATAGACTTTGCCATGCGGCGCGAGCTTTCGCAGTCTTTTCAGACTTGTGTGGAGGGTTGAAGTGATCTGTGGTGTAACGAAAGTCATCTGTGAACGACTTGACTTCTTGGGGAACTGAATAGTCAATCAGCCTCAGCGACTTCTCTTGCTATCTGGGTGGGGGAGGAGCTTACACCATGGCGCATAGCCGGTAGAATCACCGCCGCAGTCATGTGTATGCTGAGGATATTTATACCGCTCTAGTATCAGTCCTGCATTGGATAGGAGAAGTAAGGCCAAAAACCCCCACCATGCAGCGCGACTCCACGAAGAGTCTGTAGTCCTTGTACTCCTCCTTGTACTCCTCCCTCGGTGCCGCTTTGTCAGAAGGTGGCTTCCATGGAATGAATCGGTACGCTGCGGGACTTTGTCTCTGAGAAAAGGAATGCTTTCCGCCTTCGACTCAGCAAAGGCGTCCATTGTTGGCAGGAATAAAAGTAAAGAAGAGATTTGGTCAAGACTTCCAAGTATACTGCACCCTTGCGATTCCTCTGATGTAAACAGGTGAGAGTTGTAGGCGAATTTGCAACTTCATCGCTCATTGTATCACAATGCCTCCATATGGTGCCAATACCCGGGCATGAATGTCCAGCAGCACATAGAGGTACTTCCGTACGCGAATTACTCCAACCTGCTATTTCACCAGATTGCTGCCATTCCTGAACTCTAATACCAGCTACCGAAAGTATATTTAGGACACCGACCAATCACCCCAACCTTGAGCCACTCTCCGAAAGTTTAACCTCCCCACTATCTCTACCGGAGCTCCATAAGCTTTGGTTCTGATGCGCAGTGTGCATATACATCCGAAGATCGCCCAAGCATGGGAAAAGTGTTGTCTCCGCTTGTCTTTGGTAAGGAAAATCTACCTCGTATAGATGTGTAGCTTAGAGCACATCAAATTTATTGACGATATGTTTTCTCCGCGAGCTGTTCATTTGGCCTGGTAAGGCAAGGGCTGGCGAGCTCTTTTTCGAGGATACGCCGCAGACATTATCAACGTCCTGTTACTTGACTTCAAGCGCCATTTTTTTTACCTACTGTTTAATCATGGCTCTAAATCATTCCCAACGTCTGGGAGATGGAGATAAGGCTCGACAAGAAACTTTCCTCGACAAATTAACAGCAGGGTATGTTGATTTCCTCATGAGAGTGTTCGAAAGGTGATGAATGCTTAATTGTGGGATCAGGACCACCACCCTCCGGCGGAGCTTCGCCTCCAGGTGGGGCACACCAAAAAACAAGAACACACCAAAAACCAAGATTTCTTCATCGCAATTAGGAAGACTTACTATGGCAGCACCAATGCAATAATTATGTCCTAATATTTATAATTCCGCCTTTTTCTAAAGAATATGCCTCCACTTGACTATGCCTAAGAACTCCGAATAAGCAAAGCTTTGAAGGAGTTCTACGACGCGCTAGTACCTAAACCTTCTCTTGCAAAGCTTAGTCGTGAACACCTTGTTAAGTATAATACCTTATATGCTCGACTTCGCGGTATTACAGCAGGTAATCGAGGAGGCTATAATACGAGATTGACAGAGGCAGAAGACGCCGATTTAAAGAAGTATATGTGATAAGCAGCAGATAAGGTAGAGCAATAACACCGCAAACACTCTACTAAAGAAGCTCTTCAAGAGCTTGGAAAGGCGATTACTCGGGCTAGTCTTCGCGCGCGGGGTAGTTTATATAGTAAAGAGGTCTAGAAACCACTCGAATAGCACGCTAAACATAAGGGTGAGATCTGGGAGGAGATTATAGGGCTAAATAACGCCGATATCGATAACTACGTTAAATGGAGACTTGAGTACTCTAAATTTCTACTTGCTCTACAATCAGGAAGTGCGAATTTGGAGTACTTAAGGTTAGAAAGAAATCGACGGCGATTCAAGTCTTATTATACTGCAAGGGAGATCGGCGATCAAGAGTAAGCTAATCGCATCAAAGATAATTATATTCGGAAATCTTGACTTTTAGAGTTAGCAGAAATATAAATATCTGAACATCAACTGTTTGATAGTATACTATGGAAAAAATCTTGGTTTTTAGTGTGTTCTTGTTTTTTGGTGTGCCCCACCTGGAGGCGAAGCTCTGCCGGAGGGTGGTGGTCCTGATCCCACAATTAATCGGAGAGTCAGTAATAAAAATTAAAGGCCACAGCTAAATGGCCATACGTGAATAGCTAAATGGCCATACGCTAATTAGGCGAGCCCAAAGTGCAGTGTGCATTTATCACCACTAAGATTTATATGCATAACTATATACAGTATATCGCCGTCCCTCTCCGGGAGGGAAGACAGAGGAATAGGAAATCCCGCTCCTTGGTGGACGACGCAGAATAAAGACGCCCACTGAGATTACCTTGAGGCACGCCGACGCGACCTAGGGAGTAAGGAGACGGGCGAAGCTCGGAGAGCCTTCCACACGTGTATCAGAAAGTCGAAGCGCGGCTACTAGCAAAAGATTCTTAACGATATTAACGACGATCGCAGCTTCTATAAGGTAGTCTAGTAGCATAAGAAGTCTGCTAATATTAAAGCGCCCCTGCTAAAAGTCAATAGCCTAGTGATCGAGGATTCCCTTAGGAAGGCAGAAGCGCTCTATAGCGAAGTACTCGGCCGGTTTAGCGCAGAAGACGACCTCCTAGAAGACCTACTAATAGGCTAGCAAGATATATTAGTACTTCTATAGGAAACTACCGTGTCGATTAAGGAAGTGGAAAAGCGTACTATCGGGGTTAGTAGCACCTCCCCTAGCGCAGACGAAGTTACTATTAGACTTCTTAAGGTATATTAGAGCTCTATCGGGCCCCTTCTATATACTATCTTTAGCGCCTGTTTCGCTTAGAGCTATTTCCCCTTAGCCTGGAAACTCGCAGAAGTAGTAATACTACTAAAGACTAGCCCGGATAGGGATAAGTTATCACCCCGCTCCTGGAGACTGATCGCCTTACTCTCTTATATCGCAAAGGGTCTCGAACGAATCATTATAAGCTGTATTACTTATATCGCCCTTACTTAGAAACTCCTTAGCCCTTAATACGCTAGTGCACTCCCGAAGCGATCTGCAATAGACCTCGTGGCTTACCTTATATACGATATTAAGCTAGCTCTAGCTAACGGAAAGGAGGTTATACTTACTACTCTCGACGTCTAGGGAGCTTTCGACGCTCTATTACCGAGGCGACTCCTCAGACGACTTATTAAGTAAGGCTAGCCCCCTCTACTTATATATATTATTGCGAGCTTCCTTAAGGAGCGCAGAGTCCGAGTTCGCCTCGATAAGACTAGGACAGATACGTCTAAGATGGAGTGTAGTACCCCTTAAGGTTCCCCTCTCTCTCCTATCCTCTACTTGCTCTATCTTACTAAGCTTCTTCTCCTTAACCCGGAACTATAGTTTAGATACGCAGATAATATTATAATATATAGAGCTACTAAATCCCTCGATCATAACGTACGACTTCT
Source organism: Rhynchosporium secalis (assembly GCA_900074895.1). Lineage (NCBI taxonomy): Eukaryota > Fungi > Ascomycota > Leotiomycetes > Helotiales > Ploettnerulaceae > Rhynchosporium > Rhynchosporium secalis. The sequence goes on from FJVC01000581.1 coordinate 18,905, forward strand.
CGCGGAGGACTTTCGGAGTATCTTAGACTAGGGTAACGCGAATAAGGTCTTTTTCGCCCCGGAGAAGATAGAGTCTATTTATATCACGAAGCGACGATATAATCACTCTCTAGTAATCGTTATTAATAATACTCTTATACTAGTACTGATTACTATAGCGCCGAAAGGAAAGGTACTAGTACTCCGATAGCTCGGAGTCTAGTTCGACCGGAAGTATAAATTTAAACGCTATCTAGCTAAGAGAGTAAAGTTAGCTAGACTAGCTATCTTTTATATCAGGGGACTTATAAATACTAAGAACGGACTACTTGCCTTAGCACTCTATAAAGCAATTCAGATATGCGTACTTCTTGCTCTTCTCTATAGTTCGGAGGCATAGTATAGTAGAAGATTCCAAGCGGCTATATAGATAAGGGCTAGTAGGTCTAACTAGGTCAGTTCTCGAGTAGGAGGTTTCATAGACCGTATCGATAAAATCCTTACCCTTACTATTAAGGGCGCCTTACCTGTCTAGCGAACTATACTAATTCCTACTCTCTACCGGGACTTAGGACTCCTATTAGCGGAGGTCGCTCTAGAAGAGGCGAAACTGCGATTCGCGATACGGCTATAAACTATAGACGTAGATCACCCTCTAGTAAGGCGAATGAAGATCTAACTACGGCAACGAGGTCGGGGAGTAAGAACGCTAAAACGCGCTCAAACGAAGCTCTAATGATTTAGCTTACTTATTCTATTAGTTCTAAGACCGATTATTCGGACGCCTTACTTTTCCCGCGACTACTGCACGGACCCTACTAGAGGGGTAGATAAGGAGATAGCCTCCGCTGCCTTTAAGGAGTAGTAGGCTAATCGCTCCGAGAGTAACGTAATAGTATTCTCAGACGAATCGGAACTCTACGCTAATAGTAAGAAGTTTATTAGATACGGCTACGCAGTCTATTAAAGTAATAGATAAGTATACACTAGCTATAGCTTAATTAATACTATATCTCACGTCTTCGACGCTGAAGTTATCGGAGCCTAGAAAGGCCTCTAAATAACTCTTCGCGACCCCGCACTACAGGGTAATCGCATCTAGTAATATATTAAAAATATATCTATGATCTAGTATATTAGGGGTACTGCCTCTATATCCTTATAGTAAGCCTTTTACTAAATATAAGACGCTATGCTTACTAACGATATATAGGTAAAGTAGTCCCCGGGATATACTAATATTAAGGGGAACGAGGCTACAGACGATTTAGCGGATAACAGGGCAGCCTCTATTCTCTGGGACTCCGGCCCTGCGGGAGAACCTACTATTAGCGGTATTAGGTCAGAATTCAGGAAGTAATTTCGGGAAGCTTAAGAGGGATAGTAGAGGCTCTATAAGTCTCGCCTCTCTAGAGTATACCGGAGATAGGGACTAAACTACGCGATTAAAGACCTTCCGGAACTTAAACTCTTACGCTAATAGCTATATTATTTCCTTACTCTATAGATAATATATAGCGATTTCGCCTAGTACTATACTAAATATTATCACGATAATACGCTCCTTACCTGCTCTTATAGCAGGACGAAAACGCTAGACTACTTGATCTACTATAAGTTCATTAGGAGGTTATTCTTACGCTAGCCGGATAAGCCGGTAACGCTACTATAGCTAGACGAAAGAGATACTTAACGCTATCTCCAAAAACTGATCGAGTCCCCGAAGCTCTTCTCGAGCTTCCTAGAGATCACGCACTTCTATGATAAGATTTGCAAGAGGCACTAAGCAACTAGCTTAGTAAGATCTCTAGCTCGCGGCGATTACGGTCGGCGTAGTGCCCTCCCGGAGGAACTTCCTTTATAGAGAGGTGCACTTCGGTACACTAGATGCGGGCTTTCAGGTTCACTATATAAGTACGATTTAGGTCTCACGATATACGATTCTGGCTTCACGGTATATAGATAATTAGGTAGGATATAGGACGGAACAGGGCGCAACTTAGTTAATTATTATTATTATTTCCTTTGTTAACTAGTAGTCTCTACCTGCATCAGAAGTAAGTCTCTATTTCTTTTACTCTAGCGTAACTATCTTAACCGGCGGAGATAGGCGCAGTAGCTCTAATGCTTATTAGGCTACCGATTCTGTCCTCTGAGGCAATATACGGTTCTACTATACATATGAGACCTTAGCTAGACACGTCCCTATGCCCCCTAGGAGGCCTTAGAAGAGTATACCTACGGTATACCTTCCCCGGACGAAAATAACTATTATCATCATCATTATCGCCGTCCCCCTCCTTTATGCAGAATCATCTTCACCCTCTACATCCTGAGTATATACCTCTATCCCTCCGATTATATCTCTTGGAATCAACGATACACTAGCTATAGTAGCATCTACTATACTATCTGAATAATAGATTGATGATATGCTATACATATAGCCTCTCTCCCTCCGTATACCGGGCTTATAGCTATCCAAGTGCCTATCCGTGAGCCTTTGCATCGCAATTACAGTCGATGATACCCTGTTTTGTACTATAGATTACTGCCCGAGTGATGCAGGGGCAGAGCTTAAGGGTAGCTTAAATAATGAGGGCTCTCGGCGTGTACTTGAAGGTGCTATTCTATCTCCTCCAAGCGCACCTTTAGGTCTACCTTTACCTTTGACCTTCAATGGATTCAGAAGAGGAAGAGGGGCCGAGGGAGCAGAGTACATTGATTCAGGCCTATTATAGTACCAGTGGCAATGAATATCACTCAGTAGGACACTTCCACCTTCTTGCTGTCGTTTCCAGAGGGTATGAAGGCAAGGTAGACCAAAAGCTTATTGTATAGTGCATATACAGCTATTTGGTGGAGGACCAGAAACAGGTAGTTTACTATACTGTCGTATGATTATCTGGAGAGCCCGGCTATGGACTGAAGGAAGGACTGAATATTTGCATTAGTGGGCCGACCCCTCTAGTACAAATTTGTATGGGAGGGCGTGTCCCCTAGATGCACACGCCAAGTTACTAGAATTTTAGCGTATGGCCATTTAGCTATTCACGTATGGCCATTTAGCTGTGGCCAAATTAAAGCCAGATACGTATGAAGATGTACTCCGAGTCCCTCATGATTTAGGCCTGAAGTTTGAAATGAGTGAACACAAATAGCCATTTGCCTCTCCTATGAGCACGGTAAGCCCCGAAGTTTCCTAGAGATAGACCGATGGTTATAATCTGCATATTGATTCGGGGAAAGAACCACTCTTGTTTGCCAAACCTCCTCTCCGAAATTATTTCTCTGAATGAGCTCCATATCATTAATCCCCTCACCGAGTCGGAATGTAATTTATGGGCCACTGACTCGAATCCTTCTTATGAGTGGTATAGAGCCCTGGCGAACTTGATGCACTGACCAGAATTTGACCATTTATAGAGTTTGGCGCGAGTTTAGAAGATTCTCGAGTCTATAAAGAAGGTTTTTTGAGACCGAAGAGACGAAATTGAGTGGTTCACGATTTACTACCCACAAAGACCCATAATTCCATTCGGATCAGGGGGGGAGAGTAGCTACCCTGCAGCAAATAGCTCCACAGCATTAGCCTTAGGTATCTCAGGTTTAGGCCCTCGAGCTACTCCATTAGAACATCATCTGTACCTAAGCATATCATCTTCTTTTGATGGCCAAACCTTTTCCACACCTTATTCCTATGCATATATCGTGAATCCCGCAACCGACATGGCTCATGATTCTTCGCAAGATATTTTGGTGCAGCATTATGAATCAGACACAGCCACTCTAGACGTCTCGGGAAGTGAATATGAGGATCTGGAGATGGGTTTGCCATCCAGGTCACGAGGTTTCTTCTTCATGGTGACGCTGGCAATGGGATTTGGAGGGTAAGATCCCGTTGAGCAAATAAGCGCAACAGACTTTTTTTTTTTTGGCCTTACCTGCTCTCACTACTTGTACCTAATTTTTTCTCGGAAAGACTTCAGTTGGTGTTTGCAGTACAGTGGTCCTACGGTTCGGTACGTCCAAGAATCCCAGGGTGGGATATTGCTGAACGTTGGCAGGCATATCTCACATCTCTTGGGCTCAGTAAAATGATGCTTGGGGTTGCGTGGATTGGTGGACCGCTCTCGGGTGTATTCATCCAACCTCTCATCGGGGCAGCAAGCGACCGATGTCGAAGTCCATGGGGTCGTCGAAAACCCTTCATTGCCGCAGGAGGCGCCATCGTCACTCTCTCGTTATTGTGTTTAGCATGGTGTCGGGAACTTTTACAAGGCTCAATTGGTATCTTCCTGCAGCATCCTTCGGCAGATTTTGTCGATAATATCACTGTCCCCGTGGCCATTTTTCTTTTCTACCTCCTAAATTTTGGAATCCAGCCCCTTCAGTCTGGGCTTCGAGCTCTAGTCGTTGACTCCTGCCCAATCCATCTGCAGGAAAAATCTACAGCTTATGCAGGTCTTTCGACTAGCATTGGCAGTATGGTTGGTTATATTGCTGGTTTCATCGACTTACCACAATACCTGCCCCTTTTCGGTAATTCACAATTCAAAATACTGTGTGCACTTACCTGCATAGGACTTCTTTCCACCCTTCTACTTTGCTGTTGTTTTGTTGAGGAAAGACATTTCAGGCCAAAGGATGAAAAGGAAAATCGGAAGAAATTCTCGACCATATCGAAGATGCTCTACTCTTTTCGGACCCTGTCAAAGAGAACCAAGCAGATCTACAAGGTGCATTTCTTTACTTCGATGGGGTGGTCTCCGTTCCTGTTTTATATTTCTATGTAGGTTTCCATTCGACTCGACAAAGGAGAAAGCTAAATGGTAAAGCTATGTTGCAGAAATATGTAATCAACTCCGCATTCAAAGCATCAAACTTCGTGTATCTAACATAGGATTTACAGACGAAAGGTCCAAGTCAGATCACAAACACTACCTAGATCCTCTGTCCGACTACGCAGATGCTTCACGGTACCCATCTTTTGTCCTCCTTCTTTACGCCACCACATCATTCATATCCGGCCTTATCCTTTATCACCTTGTGCAACACTATGGGCTACAATCCGGCTTCGGCGATAACTCCAATTTCCCTAGGCTTCGCCTTAGTCTCAAGGGCATCTGGCTCGTGTCCAATGTCTTCTGCGCAGCCTGTATGCTCTCCACGCCCTTCTTAATTACAACCCGAGCGGTTACCATCATTGTCTGCCTATTAGGAATTCCATGGTCGATCACGGTCTGGGTCCCCTTTGCCTTGATCGGGATCGAGACCTCTCGTCTTCGCCAGACGGCCGCCCTTGGCCTAGATACTGGTTCTGCGCATGATAGGACTGGCACCATCTTGGCTGTACACAGCGCTGCGATAGCACTCCCGCAGATCATCGCTACTATGGGTGCAAGTTTGATATTCTGGGTCATGGGAGACCAGGGCGTGACCTGGGTCATTGCATGTGGAGGATTGGCAGCATTGGTGGCAGCTTGGATGACTCTTGGTGTTTCGGAAAGTCGAGGCGAGCTCCGAGAGGAGGCTTATCATCTTGGTGTTTTGTAGCCTCTCCGCGATAGGAAACACCCTATCAAACCTGATTAACCACAGCTGTGCTTCATGAAAAATCACAAATACTTACGAATCGTTGCTACTTTGCCTATGAGCGCATTCCGTCAATCCTTGGGACCTATTCGACTGAACAAGAAATCGGAAATGTTTAGCTCCCGATAGCCCCTTCACTTGCTGCAAGCTAGCAAAGAAGAGACTTCATATTTCGACAAAATTCTCCTCTGAATCCCATACCAGGAATGCTTCACAGGCCCGATAAAAACCTTGGTGAGCTTTGGTCAATGCGAAAAACAACATATCAATATACTTCCCTCAGCCTCCGTTTGTGCTGCTCTTGCAAGCAGTCACTTAATCGAAATCCAAGGCATGTCTACGCCTCACTGATCTCGTGATCTCGAGATCTCTAGAGTCTCGGATATGTAAGAGTATTTGTAAAGTAGTAAGCTCCAGTATAGGAAATCATAATAAGCTATCTCTAATAAGCTTAATCTTCTTGCCTAATATAAGGCTCATAAGATTTAAGACAAAGGAGTAGTTCTGAATAGTAAGATAATCGTCAAGCGGTGGTTCCCACTCTGAAGTATTCTTTAATTAGGGATTTACTAAGGGACGAATCTCTGCCGGTTCCTAGGCAAGAGCTCCTCTCGTCCCAAGAGGTCACAGCATGTCTCTCTACTCGTTCGAAATGCCATCAAACAAGCTCTGGCAAGACCTGCACTTATCATTGGTGCCGCTTCGAAACATGGGCGTGCGACGAGATGTCACATTTCCTGCAAGCATGACCGGGAATTTTTTACATCAGCCCTGCAAGTGGTGATGGTGCTTCATCGAATTTGAATCCGGAACTCAAGTACCGACAAAACGTCTAATATCATCGGAGAAAATGTCCTGTCGTCTTGGACCACGCATGGACATGCCGCTTCTCGTAGATCAATGACGGGAAAATCGGTGGCCACACCAATTGCCGCTGCCATCGCGGCTTTGGTTCTCGAACATGTGATACAAAATGACCCTGAGTCGTGCTTGGCCAAGCAGCTAGATGAATTGAAAAAGTATGACGGAAAATCCTAGATATTTACATTGATGTCGAAAAGCAGAGGTGGATACAAAAAAGGTTGTTCCTTGGGGACTGCTTCGGCCATGATCGCGAGAAGGTCGATTACGGGAAGGATGAAGTGGGTGATGAAGGAGGCTGGAGTTCAATGAAGCTGTATTAAAGTGACCCTGATCGAAGCCACAGGGATCCTAGCGAAACGAAAACCTGCCAGGTATAATTAAGTGCTGCAACCCAAAACCCAATACCCTAAGCCACGAAGCCTCTCGCGATGTTATGAACACGAGCACCACCCATCGTGAAATCCATCTTCTGCGTGACATCGTTCCAAACAGCAGTCTCAATCACCGTCCTATCCGACTTCAGACTCTGCAGCGACAACAGCGGAACATATTCGCCGCGAGCACGAATGTAGTCTTGGGAGATTCGTATCAGACTATCCATCTGACTGTCAATACTGAAAACTCACTGATACCAGGCTCGGCCTCATTCTGGAAGTGGAAGGCGATGTCCTGGTAGTTTGTGAGGAAACCCTCGCACGGTGTATTTTTCGACTGAGGAAAGAAGGAGAGAGCTGAGAAGGACGTTGAGAGCTCGGACTGTCTCCCTATCTCGCGGGATGGTGATCTTGAAGGCGCCATGTCTGAAGTTGCGACCGTGCATGCTGATCATGATTGTTTCGTTGATTGCTTGAAGAAACTCATTCTTGTAGACATATTCTGATTTATCGACTAGCTGGGGACACTTGTGGCTTATCGGGGTATTAAGACCAGTATGTCGCAGTATTATATCTCGTTGAGTTATAGCAACTGGAGCTGAGAATAAAGACTCACGTAGTCTTGGTATTGGAGATGGAGAAGGCTTCTGGTGGACTCAGCTGTGTTTTTACAGATATTGCTATACAAAGGACATGTGGAGAGCCATCGAGAAAATCAATTACAGTCCTTTCTAGATTGGCCTTCTCCCTCATCGGAGGGGCTACGACCGATTCGATGATAAGAAGACTCCTCATAGGTCTGAGAGACTGGAGAGTGAGCTACATCTCAACATTTGACCGACTTTCATGCATGTAAGAAAGAGCTTTGACTGATCTCCCGTATTCTCGAAAGGATTTCTTCTACCAAAGGCTTTCTCTATTATGTGTCGACGAATGGCCAGAAGAGCTTTCTTCGAACTTCAAGATCCATCTAGAAAGCTTTTGGAGGGAGGAAAGCATATTGAGGTGCGATGTCACGCTGCCTGTATCGAGTTTCTCCGCGGCGATGCTTACAGTCCTCGCTCGGCAAGCGGAACGAATTGGGTTTACATGTATACCGAAACTCACATCTCAGAGTCGATCCCTCAGTCGGAACAGAATCCTGCTAAATCTCTACAGGGGGAGGATCTTGTGATCATCGTGAGAAGCCGGGGAGAATTCGTCTCGGGCGAAGTAAACTCATCTGCTAAGCAAAGTCACCACATACTCATATATATACGACGTGGAAGTAGTACCCTAGTAAGGTCAAGGGTCCTAGCCAGAATCTCCGGACTCCAGGGGTCGGGCCGACAAGAGAATCACGGGAGGATCCACTTGAAACGTCCAGGTCCAACCGAACGCTCGGAATGATCCCGTACGTATCCCGCAATCGGGACATTCCTTACATTCAAATCACACGACTTGAAACGGGATAGAGAGACAGGAGCACCGCGGATCTCCAGACGCGTCTCGTATGCATTCTTGCTTCCTCACGTCACGACCTTATCTCGCTCATAGTCGTTGTCGTTGTCGTTGTCGTTGAAGTTACCTACCTATGGAGGAAGACTATGTACAACAAGTTGAACAAGCGGCTATAAATGCGCAGTCTGTCAATCTTTCTATCGTTGTTTGATAAAGCAGAGCCTCCAGCTCCGGGGAAAACTTCGGATGCCAAATAGGTTACTATAGGTACCAATCCGACGGTGGTCCCTTGGTAAGAGATTTCTCTGCACCTGCAAGAAGGATGGAAAGCTCGAAAATCGGCACGAACGGACGAAATGGCGTGAAGTGAGCTTTGAGAGGCAAGCCATGCAATTGTACTTGTCCCTGATATCTATATGTAGGAAGTTTGGTCGGGACTCGCTTACTACTTGCTACAAACACCCAATCAAAAAATTCGATTATTATCGTGGCACAGTTCAGCTTCAGCTTCAACTTCAGCTTCTCTGCTGGGAAAGCTGTCAGGTCCTGTGCCGCGGAACAGCAGCGAATGATTCCATTCATTCCACTGGCTCGTAGCCGCGATCAGCCAATACGCGATCAACCTCGACGCCACCAACCAATAATCAATCTCCTGCAGGCGTCTGCCCTTCTGTTCCTTTTTCACATCTTTCCTTGGTACCACTTTCGTTGTCACATCCACATCCATAACCGTTAATCTCAAGACGAAAATAGTGGATCATCTCAAGTGGGATAGGATGGGATGGGATGTGTTGGGATGGGATGATCCAACTGATGTGGTTTCACAACCGTGCCCGGGATTTCAGACGAACATCAGCAGAAAATTACCCCTTCCATCAAACAGTCCAGAGCCTTGCGCGCAAAGTGTCTGACACTGGGGCTGGACTCCACCAAATGTTCCAGAATCACTTACCAACATCAGGTATACATTTGTGTCTGTTGGTGTTATTCTACACTTGTACCGTAATACATCGAGGAAGTCTGCCACTAAAATCCAGGTGCTTTCACATTCGCTCTCACACAGGTCTTCTCAGCCTCATCCCGAAATAGAAACTTTTCTTGAACTCTTTTATCTCGCTCTTCACATCATCAAAGTGCAGAGCATTCCTCATGTCGTACTCACTCCTGTCTACGACGACTTACTAAACACACTTCTGATGGCATATACCCGTTCCCAGCTGAATTGCGTTCACATTGTTGAAACAACCAGCAGATCGTCGGAGTCTACTCACACCACAAACGAGCGAACTCTCCGATACTCCGTCGATACCTTCAACCCCATCTCCAGATCTGCGAGGGACGTTCACTAGCGCGGAAACAATGTCTGGCGACTTTACAGACCCCTCTCCCAGATACACATCACCGCCAATTCCTACAATCCACGAGTTCGAACCACTAGACACGCATGTTCGGGGATTAGGCATATCAGATCGAAGGCAATCGATACAGAGAGTAGCCGTTGGGAGTCGGAAGTCGATGTCTCCCTCGGGTCCGAACACACCATCTACGAATGCGAGAAACTTTCCCAATGCTCAGTACTCCAATTCACCTATGACAAGTGCGCCAGGCTCTGCGAATCCTTTAATTTCTCCTGCATGGCCGGTACGAGATGGGTATAATGGCGAGTCTGATGACACGCGAGGAAGGAACATGTTTGTGAATGATGTGGATGAGTATGGACATATGGGACAATCGAGAGGACCTGGTTCATTAAATGATGATACAACAAGTAGGTTTTTGCTTGCAGGGGTTTTCTCTTACAGAGTTTGGACAAGACTGATTATTGCAGGGCTTTTCGCGCCAGTGGGATGTGCAGCCAGAGGAGAGCTACACTCGAAGCGAAGGAGTTGGATTTCAGTGTCGATACTCTCCCTTTCGGTTTACTCGACCGTTCTTTCTGGAATATACCTAGGGCTTGCGATTGTGCAACCTCGATACGGGAGAGCCATACACTCAGGTGGTCAGATGACACCAGAAACTGCCTCAATTCTATTTGCAGGACTCGCAAAAACTATCGAATTGTCCTTCGTTACAGTCTTTGTAACATTTTTAGGTCAAGTCTTGAGCAGAAGGTCCTTGGTAAAGTCCTCGAGAGGGGTCACGATTGCAGAAATGACGATGAGGACTTGGGTTGTTCAGCCAGGATTTATGATTACGCATTGGCAGGCATTGAAGCATGTCGGATTCACTATTCTGGGATGCATTACGTTGACAGCTGCGTGTATGGCCATGTTTTATACGACCGCTTCTGATGCTTTGGTTTCGCCACATTTGAAATTTGGGAAGTGGGAGGATAAGGAGATGTTTGGTTTAGTGAAGGCAAGCTATGGGAATGCACCATACGTCTCAATGAATTGCAAGACCCCATCGGCGAAGGTCGACCCGATATACGCGGGAGAAACATGTTTGTCGGTTCAATATGCAGGGCAAGGTATGCTTTCTAGTTGAGGTCGTGTTGCCTTTCTGACTGAGCACAGCATATCACAACTCTATCAGCTTTCTTGACACCTGGGCCACGATCAATGATGGAGGGACGGGAGTGTCCCCTAACATAACTGGACGACCACCCGCGCCTGCTATCATACACGACAATACTACCGTCGTTGGGTCATGGGTTGCTACAGAATTCAGCGACATGAAAGCTTCTTATGCAACATACGGGCGATTTGTCAACAACGTCACCCTATCCATGCCTCATGCAGGGATAGTCGATGCTGCCAGGGCATCCATAAACGGAATCTTACAGCCAGAAGAGCTTGCAGGTGTAGGAGAATACGTTATCGAGGCATCGGTCGTCAGCCCTTCATTGAATGTTCTTTGCGTCAATCTCAACAGGACGGAGCTTTCGCCTCTGGTGTTCACGGAATACTCGCTGGCCAAACCCAAGAATGCAACCGAGGGTCAAGCTTACGCCGAATACCCGAAGGATGTTCATCCAGTCTCAGGGGAAGAGTTCCTCAATAGTACGGTCGTGGACGACATTTTCAGATGGGGCGCTACTCATGGGCGACAGCCACCTGTGTTCCCAATGGTGAGTGCCCAGGCAGTCACCCAATAGAAGATGAGTGCTCTAATAACAATCGCAGTACCCGATCGATTTCAACTCGGTCACAAACACCAGTGTCCCAGGGTCTGACTCGATATATGTGCTGATGAAAGGTTCTGAATTGCTGACCTCCGATTACACCATCTGTCAGATGCGCTCATATTTATCTCCCGACTGCAGCACCTTCTATAACGTATCCGGTATCAGTGGAGGACGCCTATATTCTCGTTGCGAGTCTGGAAGCCGGATGGCGTACTCTCGGCATGTCGCTGTTCCACCTGGTGGATGGTCCAACTCTTCCAAAGATTGGAGAGACATTGGGAGTCTGTGGATGTCTGCGTTGTCTCTAAATACTGGTATCTCAAATGCCAACTCGTCGACTTCACGATTACTTGCTCAAATGATTCCGTCTGTTCCATCTTGGGCAGAAAAGTCAAAGATTACACTCAATCCTCTCACGCCGAGCATCTCCGAGACCTTGGCTGTCATGGCTGGCAGTACTTTGCTTTTGGGCTCTACCGATGCATCATTTTGGCATTTTTGGAATTACACCGCCCCTGTTCTAAAGCCCGGAACTTTCGAGCGCTTCAACGCCAGCATCACCTCTCAACAATACACATCTGGCGTCACACAGCGCTGGCAGGGGATTTTCTACATAGTTCTCGGTCTCGTTTTCGTTATCAACGTTTTCTGCCTCGGATATTTCATCGTGCGCAATGGTTTCGTAAACGATTTTACCGAGCTTCAAAATCTATTCGCCCTGGCTGTCAACAGTCCACCTTCCTCACGACTACATGGGAGCTGCGGTGGAGGTCCACAGGGTGATCAATTGAATGTGGATTTCCACACTTTGGTGGACGAGCAGAATGGGCATTTCTATATGAAAGAGGGGATGGATGTTAGGGGTGGGAGGGAGAAAGCGTATGAGATGCGGAGGAGGAATGATGGGAGCGAGGCGAGTTCGAGGCATTTGAAGAGTATGACTAGCTATAGTAAGCTCAGTAGTCCGCGAGGTAGTTGGCTATAAATGAGTATAATGTGTATTGCTTAATCGAATACCGAGATGTTTTATGGTGGGAACCGCTGCTGACTCGCAAGTACCCCCCATCTCTAGGGATATACCGGGTGGTTAAATAAACTCAGCGCTTGAAATGGTAAGCTTTGCGGAATAACACGCCTTTGTTTTCCTGCTCCAAAATCTTCAGAAGATTAAAAAAACCATCCTATGAAAGCTTCGGAAGAGCACCACGTCAAAACCCCGGAATGGTAGCACTTCAAGAAAAAGTCGACGTCAAGTCCCTGCCCTCTCGCCAGCTGAGCCAGCATCAACACTAGAAAAAAATCCCATATCGGGCGATCGCCTAGAATGCTTCACCTCCATCCACCCTTCAAGAAAGGGAAGTCTCTTCGTTTTGACAGCCACAAAAAATGTCGATAGGGATGTATTATCTTCATTCCTCATCGGGATCTGTACCGTGATCACTGCGTCTACAGGACGGGAATTTGCACATGAGCGAGCAGCGCGCAGATAAACGTGGATAGACGCATCTTTCATCGTACGTATCGTTCCCCCCCCCCCCCCCCTTACTTTTTTTTATTTTTTTTAGATATTGAAAGATTGACTGATTGACTGACAGGATGTTCTGTAGGATCGAGTTCCGAGGCTTTTCTTTTCCATCGTTCTTCGCTAAACACAGCAGAGGAATAGTAGATACTTTCTTCCGGTCCGCGTCGCTGTTTCCTCATCTTTCTCCACGGGCTGGGCGAACTGGCATTCTTGCATCGCGAGACTCATCTTCTCCATGATTCGCACCCCCAATGCGATGGACATGGATACGGGTATCTTCTCTTCGGCGCCGCTGCTGTGCTGTGCCTCCCGCCGTGAGAATCACGGTGCCTTGCGAGAGGAAGAACTGCCTGTTTATATGTTTCCAGCGCGAGAAATCCCGTCGGATTTATCCTGGGGAGTGGGTTCTCTGGATCGCTTCGAATATTTTTCGGATTGGCGGGCGAGGTTTCTTTCTTCTGGTGGCGAATATTTACGCGGTTTTTTCTTCGTGGTGGCGCTGTGGATGGTGTCGAGGATTAAAACCGTGATGGATTTATGCTCGGCTGTCGGACGGGGTATCTCAAGTAGTATCTACAGTGCCGAAAGCAGTGGGCAGGCGGCTTTGCAGTTGGACTATAGGCCGTATGATGGTGTTTGGGGTTAGTGTTACGGTTGGGGCGTCGGGGTTATGCCTTGTGCCTTGGTTGAGTATTGGGACGCAGGGACATAGGGAAGAGTAGGTGGAAGAGCTTGGTGAGAGTAGAACTGAGAAGGAGGAGAAATCATGCAATACTGTGGTGAGAGAGGCGAAGGTAGATCAGCTAAGGAGGCCGAAGTGCAAAGGATAAAGTATTTGCATATAGATTTTGTCTTGCTAGTATCGGCTCTCAAGATATCTAGCTCGGATGTATAAAGAGTAGCTAAGACCAAGTTACCATGTCTCATCTCACTCCATCCAGGTTTCAAACGCGATCGTGCAGGATTGTACGTTCTCACAAATTAGGATTCATCCCTCGTATGAACGTTGCCAATCTAGACTAAGCGAGAGTCTTGTGTATACAGGACCCAAGAGGTAAATGAGTCTTGATTGTTAGAAGAAACTCCCCGGAATTGAAGGATAGGCTTCCGCTTCCTTGGCTCTTGATTTGATACTGCAGTATCTAAAAGTTATATTTTCGGCGGTTTGGGCCTGGAAGGGGCTACACTTTGGATCTGTTACCTTCGATTAACTAATATCTGCAACTGGCTAATAGAAGGTCGGTTCACCTCCTCTTAGCTAAGAATTTCGGCGAATGCGAATCGAAGGTTCTAGCTAGGCAAACGGGATGTACGTGATATTAATACTCAATAAGTTTCGATTAACGTGGGTAGTAGTTAGTAGCTCTTCAGACTACTACAGATAATACTTAAATAGCTAAAAGATCATATCATAAGAGATACAAGTAGATTTGACCTCTTTAGTAATTAGTAAGGTAGATTTATAGAAGTGATATTCTCTAATTTGATTGGACTTCTCTTCTCTTAGTCTAAATGTCTCCGTCCTGAAAGGTTGTAATGCCCTGACCTCCTAGTCCTAGCGGGCTACTTCTATCACATTAATACTATTTTTATAAAGAATAAGACGAATCAGTCCTATAGATCTAAAAGTATAAGTAACAATAATACTTAATTATAGTTCATAGGCAGAAGTATGAATCGCGCCGGAGGCGATAGTAGGTAAGTATATAGAATATAGTTTTGTTTATCTGATCTATTGTTATATAGCAATCGAGCTCTTCGATTTGCATTAACCTAAATCGGATAAAATCTTAGCTAATAGGAAACCATTAGCTCATTGCAGATAGCAGTCAATCGAAGGTAACAGATCGTCATACTTTGAGTAGTAATGAACTTAGGTCTGTTATTATCTAAAGAGAAGTCAGCGTCAAAAATTGCGGTTTAAAGTCTCGTTGGTTTAGAATATCTAGCAGCTTAAGTCGAATAAAGGAAACTAGCTAGGATTTAGTATATTGAAGACGGTACAAAGAGGAGATCGATTCCATCTCTAGTCGACTTTAGCTTTCGGCGAGGTTTCATTTACTTACTTACATCTGATTGGTTCATATCATGATTTTCTCGCTGTAGTATTATATACCTATGTTCACTTCAAGGCTTTTGAACTGCCGGCCCTCTAATATTTTTTGATTTAAACCCTCTATAAGATCTCACGCCTCTGATTACGCTTACTCACTTGAAATATATCAACTTGTAGTAAGGTTCGCTGAATACATAATCGTTAGACTCAAAATTTTACCAAGTGTTCCTTGCGCTGAGGCTCTGCTAAGATAACAACTATGACTATAGCTTATGATTAACGAAGAAACTTGATAAAAGGAACACTCTCTTGACGATTTTCAAGTTAGAGCTTTTGTAAAGAGTATAGAACAAAACTAAGACAAAGGAAGGGCTATATATACGCCGAGCGTGAGAAAGGATGGTGGAGGGCACATGGACTCTGGCTTTCTACTAACTAATACTATATTACAACGCACTTGAGCTCTGAAATCAATCATCTCTCGAAATGAATAGTTTGAGACAAGAAATAATAGGTTTAAAGTGGGAGTATTATCTATCCAATAATCAGAAGCTCTTAAAGCCAAGTAGACATAGATAGCGGTATTTAACCTTAAATATTAGTCTTTCGCTTAGTCTCAAATTCTCTTCAATTTATTATGCTTCAAATCGAGTTGTATTAGAGGCCGGCTATTTAAAGGAAAGTCAAAGAGCTTAGTAGTATTCCGCAGGCTTAGATATTTCAAATCGGGTAAGCTTAAGTTATCTAATGTTCAAGCTAAATTGGAATTAATAGTAGCCAAAGCTGAACCGAAACAGAAGTATATTATATTGAAATCAAGTTGAACGTTTATCTGACTATAGGCGAAAGTCACTTGTAATTTTTCAGTAATCTGTCAGAGAACCAGATAAGACTGTCCGGCATTAGAGCAGAAATGATGTAGGAGCTTACGATCATTCATGTCACTCTTCCCAGGAGCTTCGGAATAGCGAATAGCTGCCTGAAGAAATCTCGGACTATTCATCATGTGTCTTGCCCCACAATCCTGCGTTGAGCACGGCACAGACACAACTTCGCAATACTCAGTCATTTGCTTTTACCTTAAATCATCAAAACGCGCTGTTTTAATTTTCAGATCTCGTAATAAGTTACGCAAAGTAGTCAAGCGGTAGCTTCGCGCGAAGTGAAACGGTGGTGTCAAAAGCAGTGTCGTGGTACGCATTCTTTATTTATATCCTGATATCTGTCTTAGAAGACTAGTTGACAACCCATTCTGGCTTCGCCAATTTCTACCAACCAGCTAACGGAACTGGGCCTTACAAACCTGATTTTGAGTACCTGCTCAAGATAGCTGACCACCCACCAGCTTCTATCGTCGTGGGGTTGTCTGGCTGGTCAATCGGACTGGGAGAACGACATCTAAAATGGGGACTTAAGGTATGCATTTGTGAACTCGATTGTGTATATCGGAGTCGAGACTGGCTATCGCGTAGATGGGTCGGCTACGCAGTGTGAGTCTTTCAGGGTAATTTGAGTGCAGGAATGAACGCTGACTATCTGCAGCATCTGTTAATAGGTACACCTTCGTCTGATCGAATTTAAAGTGTGCATCGGTTTATTGAGGTGGAAATAAGCAGAACCCGAGTCTTTGGGATAGAGATCGCTTCGGAGCTGAGTCAAGTTAGCGCCGTCGCTTAGAATTGGGTTGTTTACTTTTAATAAAATCCTCATCTGCGATTCGCAAGTATCAGCGAACAGATCAAGTCTTCATCAAATACTAAGTCCGGTCCTCATTGATTATTCTCTTGTTTCCTGCTCAGATCTGCCTGTATTGTTCGAGCTGCCAGCTCCCAGGATGCTCCCTACGCCAGCGAACTTATTTGTTCTCTACCTCTCCTCAAATTCCCACCAACCTATGTCAAAGATGCAGCCTAATGATAGCATTTCACTGTTCTTCTGAATAGTCTCAGCTCCTGAGCTCTTGGTCTGATTGGCACCTGCAGCAGTATGTGACATGATCGATTTATCATATGAAGCAGTAATAGTCACGGAAAAAAACAATCCATTCTTCGTTAACCTATCTCTGCCGCGTGTGATTGGATTGCTCGTGGTCTGTCCATCCAAATCACGAGTCTCGATGATGGTAGTAAGGAGGAGGGAACAAGTCACCGTCTTAGTTTTGTAGAAAGTGCAAATCTCTCGGACACTTCTGCTTCTGGGTCAATAAGACAATTTTGCTAGGAACATAGTTGAAAAACCCTAATATGCTAGCATGTCCAAAAGTCCGAGACAAGATCATTGTTGATCGTCCCTTGGGTGGTCGTAATATAGTTACCCTTCTACACAAGCAGGTGTTGTGAGAGGATAAGTGATGGAACCTATCATAGCGCAGGCAGCATCGTACTTTATTGCTGTAGAATCATAAATTGGATGAGTGAGCTAGATTTTGGCGTGGGGGAAGGCTCCAGACTCACAATGCCTAAGACTACTCCATCTAGCATTTATCGGAATCCGATGTGCGACTTGACTCTCCAACCAAAATGTCGCCCAGAATCAGGTTTACGACTGCGTTACCTAAGCCGACAGAGGCGAAAACGGAGGTGACGAAGAACAAGTTTTGATATTCTTCGGAAAACCAAACGTCGTAGGTTCTTGGATTCGTCGTATCCCTCAACAACACAAGTAATCAGCGAAGATTCATGCCTTAAGTAAGTATCACTTCATCGCTCTGACAATGAGACAAGTAGGAGCCTTCTAGAACAGTCATCACGCACGACGTGCTCACTCTACAAACCCAACCTTTCGCAACCGGAGACGTGTATCATCCAAACGCAGACGATCCCAGCACCTCCAAGACTACCTATTCATCATCGCTTCTCCTCATTGAATCCAAAAGGCTTATCCTCGCCTCCCTCGAGGTCAATCTCAACTGATGAATATTCTATCATTTTCGTCGCGTGACACAAGCCGACCACTTCTCCTCCTCGAAGAGGATATTTCTGAAGCTACTCTTAAACCAAAGCTCTTCTTTTCATACTAATCTGAGTGATCGATTCATCATCGGGCCATGACATAAGCTCTTCCCTTCCTTCATTCAATACAAGACAGAGCATGATTTCGATCATGTGATCTACCTCCTATCCACTGTGCTGCGCTGCGCTACGCTACTATCAGAGTTACATGACCTACTCTAAAGACTCGCCAAATCGCTCAACACCACAGTAAAGTAGCTAGACTATCATAAAAGCGGACTCCTACCGAGTAGGACTTCAAAGGTTAAATCGAATTCGTCTCGAGCGAAGCCAACCAACTCACCCACGACGTAAAGTCCTCATTTCGTTCCTACACGACTTTGAAGTGCCACCTTGGCGACCCCCCTGAAATATTTCTTGCTTGCGATTTCTTTCCTTTCAAATACCGAGGTATAGGATAGATCGTGCGTAGAATGACAATGTTCTTCAAACAAAACATCCACTTCCGGCCGGCCTGAAGAACAAATATGCTATTCTCGAAGCTGCGCGGCGCGGCGGATACAGCAAGCACCCTCTTCCACGACGACCGTCCTCGCAAGTTTCCTTGTCTTCCTGAGCCCGAGATGGGACGAATCCGAACTCTCAAGTCAAGATGACGCCGTATTTGAAGAAAAGGGTTACATGTGTAACACGACACTGTATCGAGAGCATTGATATAGACGAGACTCAAACTCAGCATAATATGAATCTAGCACCCGGACCGGGCTGAGGAACATTTATTTCCCTTCCAATATTTTTTTTTTTTTTTTTAAAGGGATGACAATCCAAGGTTACCTACCATGAACAAGCCACATAACCCGATATTGCCATCGACATGATCATCTCATCTGATCGTGCATAAAGACAAACAAGTATCTACGACGATACAGATCCATCCATCTCTAGTTACTGATAAACCACAAACACCCCCGATCTCCCACATCTCAACATCATAAAACGAAGCTTTTCCTCCCCAGCGACAGTGGTAGCTCCCTCCAATGACCTTTCCGGGCCCAGCTCTAGCTCCAAGAAAAGATATTTCCACGACTCCGATGATAGCGATACAAAGCCTCTCTCTCCTACGGGCGGAAGCGGCTGTTCACAGGGAAGGATATCTCTCCACCTTGCAGCTGCGGATGAACTCAACACGTCACGGTAACTAGGTAAATCTCACTTTACATCCTTATAGGTACTCCCGCCCGCCTGCCTCTCTGCACCCACATTCGCTCCCTCCTTTAGGAAAAGGCCTTTTGGGAAAAAAGGAAGAACAGAACTTTCTTCTGAAGCCATCTTCCTGTAGACTGTTGATCGGCTTCAAAAGCTATGCCTCAGCAACAGGACCCACGATCTCGGGACTGTAAATGCGAAAGAACTGTCACGTGAACCTGACCCTCGAGTACCTCGTGTCTTTTCACTGATATAGCAAGAGAAGAGGCCGATATGGAGCCCCCTGTGCAGTGACCACGGCGTGTAAAATCAAGAACCAGGTGAGGAGTATCGCGGGGCGAGTAACTCGACGGGGAGCGGGAGATTTGTGCGAGTCTGGGTTGTGGGAACTCTCTCTCTCTCTCTGTCGTGTGGAAGACATGTACGAGTGCTGAGTAGGTAGGATGTGTGAGTGAGTGAGAGAGAGAGAGAGAGAGAGAGAGG
>FJVC01000917.1:0-13014 GCA_900074895.1 Rhynchosporium secalis
TGCTTCTATAGCATATAAGGGGTGCCCTGTGGCGTGAGGCTATATTCGCTCTCGAGTCGGCGAGAAGAGGTATTTCGAGGTGATTCAGTATTACTTATATATTATAATTAAGGTTGCTGCGATACCTCGAGCCTGAGTCAAAGTAGTAGTAATAAAGCTATCGAGCTATCTCGCTCTACTAGGGCTTAGCAGGCCCTATAGCGCCCTATAGGTCTTCGCTATATCCTTTTCTATTAGGCTATTAGCGGAAATGATTAGAGGATGAAATATAGAGCTTAGGTTCTTATACTTCAGTTGTTTCGCATTTGCAGCCTCTGTAAGCGTAGCATAAGCTTCCTCGCGTGCTGAATCCTTATTAATCGCTATTATCTATACGTCGTAATAGTACTTAGAGATGCCTATAAGCACTAAAAAATCGGGGCGTTTACTATTTTCAGGCTATCGACTGCCTATAGTCGCTAGTATAAGCTCTGATTCGACTTTTAGGTCTTCTCGGCTAGAAAGGATAGTTATAAATATATAGGTGATCTGGTTATAGCGAATAATCTAGCGTCTTTAAGCTTCTCTATAGGTGTCTTCGTAGCCTATTTCAGAGTAAGCACTACAGGCAGTATATAAAGCGATTAGAGGTTTTATAGGGAGTAGAAGCCTAGTTCGAAGTGCTTCTATAACTGTAGAATCCGCTAAAAGGTAGTATTTTTATATAGGCAGGGTTCTAAGCTAGAAGCGGCCGAGATAGCTAGCGTTCTCTAGCTTTATCTTCAGGGCTAGTTTCAGTAGTATAGGCAGGAGTCGACTCTCTAGGCTCTGATTTATGCTTTGAAAGACCTCTCGCGCAGTCGAAATAGAGTGATCAGGCGGTTCCGGGTTTATAGAGTAGACTTTCGAGTATATAGCCTTTAGGATCGGCCTACTAGCTTCTCTCGCGGCCCTATATAGCCCGGGCGCTAATAGGGCATATATCAGGATCCTTAGGCCTTCTTCGCGCACTAGGAGCGCTATAAGTACTATTCGTACTAGAGCACTCTGATCTCCTGGCTCTCTTGCGATTAGAGCCTGAATAGCGCAGTGAATTTAGCTATTAGCCTGTTTCCAGAGGACCTCCAGGCCTTCAGAGTATAGCTAGCGCTATAGATACCGTAGAAGTAGATGAATACTCTCTCTGAGTAGTAGTAGAGCATATTATTTCGAGAGCTGTTTCAGGGTTTCGAGTGCTATAGCGAGTATAGTTATTTTGTCTCGTAGAAATGTTCGGCGAGTTTCTATAGGGCCTATAAAGGTCTCTAGAGCCTGAAGGCCCTTTACTCGTAGCTATGCGATAGAGTAGTTAGTACTCTTTCGGCGATTTAGAGCTACTAGAGAGTGCTGCAAGGCTTCTGTAACTACAGGGAGTAATGCTATCGATTCAGGGCTATAGATATAGATATTATCTAGATACGCTATAATTATCGCTTTCGGAAGGGTTTTTTATAGATGCTTTAGTATAGAGCGTATCGCTAGAGAGAAGAGTAATAGAGCGATCGGATCTCTCTAGCGTATACCTTTAGCGCTAGCTAGCGTCTGACTCTTATTCGTCACTAGGATCGAAGGCTAATTATAAGCTTATTCAGCGGTACGAAAGAGCGTTAGAGCGTATTTAGCGACTGCGGACGCTATCGAGTAGCGCTCTATACGATTATAAGCGTTCATAAGATCTAGGGAGGCTATTTGCTGTATTTCCAGGCGATTTGAGCCTGTAATCGCATCGTCGAGCAGAAAGATTATTAGCTCTATACCCTCTATAGAGCCTACCTCTAGTTGATTCGGCAGTAGCATAGAGGGCCTGAAGGAGGTCGCTAGAATCGCTTTTAGGGCTACCTTATAGATAAGGTCCTCTATAGCGATCGGTCGTACGCCGCTATCCGGCTTCTATAAGCCTATAAGACGAGAGGCGCATAGAAGGTCTATATCTAGAGCGATACTCTATCGGATCATATTCGCTAGATATGCTAGCGCCTTTACTATAGGGGACGTAGAGCCTATATTTACTGCTATATCTAGTAGCAGGCGGGTCTATTTACTGAGTCTATAGGCCTTCTCTCTATCGATCGATCGAATCGCCTTCTATATCGCTTCCAAGCTAATATTCTGCCCTAGAGCGGGATTTATATTACTAAAGGGGTTCTCGTGCTTTATAGAGTGCTTAGAGAGGAGGGTTTTCAGGGTCTCTAGCGTATCGGGTGCTAAGGGTGTAGGGTCTATTAGAGCTCTTAACGCACGCTCTATAAAGCCTTTTTCCAGAAGCTTAATAGCGCGCTTTACTAGGGAGTTATTTAATTCTACCGAGGGGTTAATAGACGTTTCAGGGAGTTCAGGGAGCGTCGTAGAGTAAGCTCTTAGTGTTTTAGCGACTTCGTTCTTCTATAATCCGATCCTTAATATTCTCGGAAGTAATAGAAAGTCGAGTAGCTACTTCTCTCTAGGCTATTTCAGGAAGGCTATAGCCGCTCTTTATACCGCCTCTGTAAATAGTATCGCCTGCCTAGCGTATAGACGTTTTTCAGGGACTTGTATCGCGCTATAAGCTAGTAGCGTCTATACTACTAGCTTCGCTAGGCTCACTCGAATAGCCGCCTGATACTCTGCTAGTTCTTCTGCTAGAGTATCGTCCCCTGTAGTAGTAGCTTAAGCTACAGACGATAAGCGGGTCGTAGAGGGTCAAGCGGTACTAGGCGCTGTAGCAGTACTAAGCGCTATAGCGGTTACAGGGCCTATACGCTATATTAAGGTCCTAGAGGCAGTATCCGGTCCAGGGTCCAGGGATCCAGGCTTCAGGGTCTGATTAGTTTCTATAGGGTCTATAGGGGCTACGATCCGCTTCTTATAGCCTTAAGTCGTCAGGGTAGAAGGAGTAGAGATAAGTAAAAGTAGATAAGAGGTAAGAAGTATAGCTAGAGAAGGGAATAGACTCTCTGAGCGCTAGCTTAGGGGTTCAGAGGTCTCTTTCGAAGAGGGAGTAGCCTAAATCGCTATATCTTCTAAGGCGTCTTCGAAACTCGACGTAAGTGAAAGCTCTAATACTGCATAAAGGTCGCTTTCTGACGAGCTATCGATTATTATAAGCTCTTGCAGTGCTATCGAAGCTCTTCGTCGCCGGGTCGTAGGCCTCTCGACCCCTGGGGAAGGTGTTTTTACTATGCGTTTACTTCCTAAGGCGTCGTTTCGAGGGGTCGAAGCTACCGGGGCTGATTTATAGACTCTTAGTTGCTCTCGTAGCGTGTTTTCTAGGGCAGCGAAAGCTGAAGGGTATAGTCGTATAGCCTTAGCGATTTTCGGGCTGAATTTCCGGGCAATAGATACTGCTATACTTACTACTTCAGCGTACGACCGATAGGCTTCAGCTAGTTCTTCAGGGTCCTCCGGCCCTGTGGCGTTCTCCTCCAGAGGGGTAGGCGCTATTAAGGGCCCTGACGTATGGATTCGATGCTGCGTAGAGACCTTTGAATTACTGATAATATCGTGTATCTTAGCGCTATAGGTTTTAATACTATAGGCTCCTCTACAGGCGGTACCACAAGTCGGGCAGGGGGTCAGGCCTATAAGCTGTAGCTATAGCGCGCTATAGGCCTCGGAAGCGTGCTTTTTCCGAATATGATCGAGTACATCGCTATACTCGTTCTGACACGTAGAGCATTCGAAGGCTATAGTTACGCCAGAGGGGGGCGGGTAAGCCCTGTGGCGAGGCGGGGTATCCTATGGCGTAGAGAGGGGTGCTCTATGCGAAGGGAGGTGCCCTGTAGCGTAGAGAGATGCGCTATAGCGTAGAGTAAGCCCTATAGCGAAGCAAGGTATCCTGTAGCATGAGGAGGGGTGCCCCATGGGAAGAGGGGTGCTCTATAGCGTAAGGAGATGCGCTGTAGCATAGGGTAAGCCCTGTGGCGAAGCGAGGTATCCTGTAGCGTGGGGAGGGGTGCTCTATGCAGAGGGGGGTGCCCTATGGCGTAAGGAGATACGCTGTAGCGTAGGGTAGGCCCTGTGGCGAAGGAGGGTGCCTTATGCCGAGGGGGGGTGCCCTGTGCGAAGGGGGGTGCCCTATGCAGAGGGGGGTACTCTATGCAGAGGGGGGGGGGGCCCTATGCGAAGAGGGGTGCCCTATGCCGAGAGGGGGTGCTCTATGCAGAGGAGAGGGGTGCCCTGTGCAGAGGGGGGGTGCCCTGTGCGAAGAGAGAATGCTCTATGCGAAGGGGGGTGCCCTGTGCAGAGAGAGGGTGCTCTGTGCAGAGGGGGGATGCCCTGTGCGAAGAGAGATACTTTATGCGAAGGGAATGCGATATAGCATAAGAAGATTCGAGGAAGACGAAAGATAAATAAGAAAGTAAAGAGAGAGATATAGAGAGAAATGCAGAAGAAAAGAGATAAAAGGATAAGTTAGAGTTAGAGGTTCATATTAGTACTACTTTTACATCGCCTAGTTCTAGCTATATATATTGAAGGTCATCTATAACGCTTCCGAGGTATATAGTCTCTATATGCAATAGGGTCGCACTAACTAATAACTGCCTCGTCTTTCGAAAACTAGACTTCTATTGATATTTCCTGGATTTCCTAATAATATCGCTATTATTTAATTTAAGTACGCGGTTAGTAATACGTAGTCGACCGACTATTACTCTAATAGACCCTTAAGATCTATTTCTCTACGCTATATCTAAACCTACTCTATAGGAATACTTAATCGTATTAATACTAAGAGGATCTAATCCTAGAGCTTAAGAGATAACTCGAGAATCGTAAAGCCCTTAGTTATTCGTTAGAAGATAGATCCTTAGAAGCGTCTATCTTCGGAAATCCTAATACTTATCTCTCTATCTTAATAAAGTCCCTTTCTAGCCTTACGAAGTAGCTCTAGTCAGATTATAAGGATATAATCTTTTATACTTCCAGTTATATACTCTATAAGATTAATAGGTCTATTATCTTATTAAGAGTCCTAGAACCCTCTATATCTAACTTCCCCGCCTTAGGCTTTCTCGCTACCTGCGACCCTCTTCTATTTCCTTAGAGTACTTCGTTATCTCCTTTATAACTTAGTCTCGATCTTTAGAGACTTCTTAGTCTACGGATCTTTATAATATTCTTATCTTATAGCTCTCTCGCCGCGGATTTAATAACTTTTCTATCTTAGATATTTACGATATTCTTATCTTATAGCTCTCTTACCGCTAATTTAACGACTTTTCTATCTAAGATATTTATGATATCTCTATCTTATAGCTCTCTAGCTGCCGATTTTACGACTTTTCTATCTTAGATATTTATAATATCCTTATCTTATTCGGGCTTTTTCTGATTATTCTATATTATATCCTGAGTTTTATAACTTCCTAAGTTAGAGGGTTTAGATAGAATAGACTCTTCTTATATTCTAGTCGCCTCTCTCGCTCTATATCATATCTTACTAAATATAAGCTTTAAGGTCTTTATCCTTCTTATTCTCGCTCTGCTATCTCTATCGAATATACTTCTTTATTACTAACTTCTTAATCTTAATCAGAATCTCTAATGCTCGTCCGAGCTTCTTCTTATTCAGTAAGAAATTTATAACTATTAGCCTCTTATCTTATCTCAGGCCTATCTATTCTCTTATCTCTCTTTATCGGCTTCGCTTCTTTACCTCTAAGCGTATTAGATATCGTAGCTTCTTATACTTATTCTTATACTTCCGCCTTAATATCTCTTTATACGGATATATACTATTCTGCAGGAATACCCTCTGCCGATATTATAATAGTATCTCTTGCCTCTTAATACTTATAGAGAGTATCTTATCCGCTAGTTATAGATACGTAAGACGATCTTCGAAAGATATTAATTATAGTAGAATATCTTTTCTTATATCTCTTGCGCTCTCTTCTTATTCTTTCTATAGGAGAGTCAGTCTTACGATAATCTTTTCTTTCTTCTTTCGTAAGAAATCCTCGAGCTATAGTTAATACGACTTCTTCTTCTTTCCTCTCGCGTTCCCTTCTCTTCTCTACTGCAGGAAGTTCGTATATAGTAGCGATTCTCGTAGCTCTATCGTAAACTCGTATTATATAGTTCGCAAGAGTCTCTGCAGCGGGCTCGCGTTCGGCATATTCGCTATAATATACTAATATTAGTAATATAGATACTCTAATCGATCCGGCACTAGTATTAATCTATAGATATTCGCTATTATCTTCTGCCTCTAATTCGATATATTCCTTATCTACGCGAGGATTATATTATAACCCTTTATCGCTGCTATTTATTCAGCTCGATATGTCTTTCTCTACGCCTAGACTAATAGAGCTCTATACTCGATCATAGGGCGTAAGAACTACTTAAATATCTCTAGGCGGGTTAATATCTTCTATAGCTTACTCTATATCTATAGCTATCTTATCTTCTCTATAACTATTACGATCCGCTTCCTTATAAACCCGGGGAAGTCTATCTTATTCTTTATTATCAGGAAGCCGAGGTATTTATACGCCTCTACCTGCGGGATCATCTCTCTATAGACTTTCACTAGTTCTCTCTAGCTCTCTCTAACGATCTCGTACTTTCTCGCGTTTAAGAAGATCTAATTCTTCTATATCTATATCTCGATAATCGTAAGTAGCTCCTCGATATCCTTGCTTCGCTTTAGTAATAAGATCTTATTATCCGCGTAAAAGAGATATCGCGGGATCTCCGGCTCGCTTCGATTTACCTACTTAATCAGATCGTTAATAAAGATATTAAATAGCTATAGTAAGAGCAGCGAGCCTTATAATAAGCCTCTTATTTATCGAAACTAGAGAGAGATCTTATTATTCACGAGAAGTCGCGATTCGACCTCGATATATATTAAACTATATAAGATCTAGCGTATTCCGAGATTATACTCGCAGTTAGTAAGCTTCGCGTCGAGCTTCGTATAATCTACGATATCGAATGCTATCTTCAGGTCGAGAAAGACTACTCTCTTACGCTTCTCGGATACGAATAGAGCGTAGATAATCGCGATATTACTTAAGGTCGAGTAGCTATATCGAAACCCCGCTTAGCCCGCTTATAGCTTCGCTTACGCTTATCTTTAGATCTCGCTAAGCAGGAGCCGCTCGAAGATCTTACGAAAGATCCTAATAATCGCAATTAGCTAGAGGTTCTTCGTATCGCGTAGTTTCGTCGGATCCTTCTCTAGCAGATAGATCTCGGAGCGGTTCTAGCCTTATGAGGTTCGATACTCTCTCTAGTAATTATTAAAGAGTTATAGGAGCTATTCGAGTAGCTTCGTCTCGCTTATCGCCTTCAGGAATCGGATATATACTCTATCTGCTTTATATGCTTTCTCTTCTTCTTAAGCTTATACTTTCGTCTGAAGAGCTAAGAGCGACTATAGCTACTTTATGCTCTCTTCCGCCTGCAGGAGCGCCTCTTGAAACGGCTCTCTTATTTACTGCGTAGTATAGAGTCGAAAGTTCTCTATTATCGCGTCGATCTCTTCTCGCCGCGCTTTTACTATTAGCAGAATCAGTAGATTCGCTTTCGACGATCGATTCGCTTTCTTATAGAGCGCGATACTTATCTATAGGCTCTTACTCTCTTGCGTAGGCAGTCGCGTTCTCTCTGCTTTCCTCTGCTTCTCGATTCCTTATACTAATACTTATTAGTAGAACGCGATAAGCTTCGCTTTTTTCTTCTCTAACGTTTTATTCGCCTCGAAGGGATATCGCGCTCTCTTAATCTATTGCTTTATTACCTCCTAGGCCCCGGGCTCGTCTAGCCGCGCTATGCGATATCGCTTGATCTTAGCCTCTGCTCTGCTCTCCTTAGGAGCGAAAGTAATCTATAGCGTATACTTATAATCTATCTTAATCGTCGTATTCAGAAGTAGATATAGCTGCGCTCGCTCAGTCTCTTGCGTAAAGATATAGTCAGTCGTTAGCTAGAGCTTACTCTCGTTAGGCTTAATATACTAGAAGTAATAGTAGCTTACGAATCGCTCTTATTCCGCTATATGCTCCTCGGGGCTGGGTACTCCTGCCTATTATCTCGCGTCGCGAAATCGCGTATTAATATCGCTAAGAATCGTTATCGAGGTCTATATCGCCTCGATCTCTGCCTCGATCTCTATCTAAGCTATCGATAAGGGAAAGTAGACGCTAGTAACCCGGCGCGCGCCTGCGGTAAAGCTTAGCGCTTATCTTATTACCTTAATCCGTATAACTTAGCTAACTATTCGCTGATTTCTAATTAAGTAGATCCTTTCGCTCTCGCGCTCTACTCTCTTTATCTTCGCGGCTCGGTCTATCGCGGCGATAAAGCGCCGATCGCGACTATATCGCTTATACTCGACGAACTATATCTCGGCGAGGAAGAGATAATCGAACTACTCTATAAGTAATTATAAATACGCTTATTACTTCAGGCTACTTAACTTCTATATATTAATATAGCTAATACGGAGACTTATCGCTCCTCGACTTCGCGCTAGTCTACGATCTCTTATATAGCTCGTCGCTTCTTCTTTCTACTTACGTATACTCTATAAACAAGACTCGCGTCTTAAGCCTATAGATAGAGCTCGGCTGTAATAAAGCTTAGGAGATAATTAATATATAAGATTATGATTCTTATCTCTAAGTCTTATCTTAAGAGCCTCTCGAATTCCTATATTACGCGTAGCTCGCTCTTACGCTATATCTCGGCTCGGATCGTTACTCTTCGCGCGATCGAGGCATTAAGCTACTTCTCTACTGCATAAGTAAGCTACGCTCGCTACTTCTCTATCTACTTTCGCGCTTATTACTTATCTAGCTTATAGATCAGCTCGAGGGAGTAATCCGCGTCTAGTCCTTTACTCGGGGTCGATCGCTTAGGCTCGGCGCTCGCGGCCTACTTATATACTAGTATATAGAGCTTATAGAGCCGGCCCTCGACCTCTAAGAGTAGTTCCTTCGCTTTACATAGCGCCTTCTGCTGCTTCTTCGATAAGCGTTAAGCTTTCTAAGCCTTATTCTCCTTTAGATATATTAGTCTTCGGGTCCTTATGCAGATCGCTCTTTTATCTCTCTCGGCCTCGCGCGCTAGCTATATCTCCGGGCTCGCGCTTATCTCTTATGCGATCGTCTTCTCGCTTAGCGATCCCGGGGCATATAAGGGCCTCGAGGACTTCGGTATACTGCTGCTACTCTTCTCTTATCTCGAGCTTATTATTATAAAGATCTTAAGTAGGCTCTACAGGTCGTGCTAGCCTTACTTTAATAGTACTAAGATATGGAAGTTCGCCGAGGCTTAGCTATCTCGCTCGCTTATATCTGTCGGCTTACGCGTCGTCTTATTACTCTCTCTCGCGGCTTATTATCGCTTCGATTATTATAAGAATAAGGATATTTCTTATTAACTTAATCTGATTAATATAAGTAGTATCTCTTAGCGCTTCTAGTAATACTCTAGTATATAAGCTTATATAGGCGTTTCCGCGATCTGCGATTAGCTTATTCTTAGCGTCTCTTCTTGCGTTCGCTTAGTTAGCGCGCTACTTAGGATATAAGATATTCCGTATTATTATTTCGCGCGTAAGCTCGCTCTTAGAGGTTCTCTTATCTTAGCGGTACGCTTCGGGCCTTAAGCGCGGATACTCTCCTGCGTATCCCTATCCGGCATCCGCTCGCTGATCTTCTCGACGACTTGCTAGAGCTCTTCCGGTTCGAGCGTCGCGCGCGCTTAGTTAAGAAATACTCGCACGAGTAGTATCGAATACTAAGGGTACTTCCTCTTCTGCTCTCTTACGGATCGCTAGTAAGCGAAGAGGCGTCGCGTCTTCTCTTTCTTATCGCGCTTTCTCTCTTAGTTTTTATTAAAGCTAAAGCTACTCTTAATCTCTATAGGATAGTTAGAGCATTCGATCCTCGCTTAGTATTATAAGTAAATCGTATTAGCGAGCTCTCTCT
Organism: Rhynchosporium secalis; assembly: GCA_900074895.1. Classification (NCBI taxonomy): domain Eukaryota; kingdom Fungi; phylum Ascomycota; class Leotiomycetes; order Helotiales; family Ploettnerulaceae; genus Rhynchosporium; species Rhynchosporium secalis. The sequence continues at coordinate 9,942 of FJVC01000917.1, forward strand.
ATTCTCATTAGCTCGCGAGTTAAGCTATTTCTCCTTAGGTTCTATTAACTCACTTGCCTCGCTCCTCTCTAGAGTCTATCCTCTTACGCCTCGCTAGTTATTATTATCATAATTATAAATATCTTTCGCACGCTTCTTCTAATCTATTTACTTATACTCTATATACTAATACTTTATCTCTTTTTCTCTCGAGGGCCGCTCTCTCTTTTTATATAGCTGCTTTTTCGTTTATCTCTCTTCTCTTATTCTTAGATACGCGCTTCTCTCTCTCGCTTACCCTGGCCCGCGCCCTCAGATCTCGCTCTAGCTCTTATACTTTTATCCTCGGATCGTAGTTATAGTTATTATATACTCCGGGCTCGAGACCTCTTATTAGATTACTTTCTTCTTCTCTTAAGCCCGTAGCTCTCTCTCGGGCGGCTATCCTTTCTTCTGTAGCCCTTATCTTCGGCTCGCGTCTATAGGTATACTCTTATCCTACGATTATATCCTAGTACGCCTCTCCTCTTAGACTTACCTCTATATAACTATTACCTGAAGGTAAGTCTCGCCTCTAGAGCTTATCTCTTTTCTCTTAATATATTAAGATTAGCCTTGCCTCGTAGATCTATCTTTATATAACTATTATATAGAGATAGATCTCGCCTCTAGAGCTTATCTCTTTCCTCTTATCGTATAGAGGTTAGCCTCGCCTAGTAGACCTATCTCTATATAACTATTATATAAAGGTAGGTCTCGTCTCTAGGGCTTATGTCTTTCCTCTCGATATATAAAGGTTAGCCTCGCCTAGTAGACTCATCTCTATATAACTATTATACGGAGATGGGTCTCGCTCTTAGGGCTTATCTCTCTTCTCTCGTCGTATAGAGGCTGACCTCGCTTAGTAGACCTATCTCTATATAACTATTATATAGAGGTAGATCTCGCCTCTTAGATCTCTCTTCTTATTATAACCTTAGGAAAGTTAGCCTCGCCTCGTAGACCCACCTGTATATAACTATTATATAAAGGTAGGTCTCGCCTCTAAGGCTAATCTCTTTTCTCTCGTCGTATAGAGGTTAGCCTCGCCTAGTAGACCCATCTCTATATAACTATTATACGAAGGTAGATCTCGCTCTTAGGGCTTATCTCTCTTCTCTTATCGTATAGAGGCTGACCTCGCCTAGTAGACTTACCTCTATATAACTATTATACGAAGGTAAGTCTCGCCTCTTAGACCTCTCTTCTTATTACGACCTTAGGAAGATTAGCCTCGCCTCGTAGACCTATCTCTATATAACTATCATACGAAGGTGGGTCTCGCCTCTAAGGCTTATCTCTCTTCTCTCGTTATATAGAGGCTGATCTCGCCTAGTAGACCCATCTCTATATAACTATTATATAGAGATAAGTCTCGCCTCTCAGATCTCTCTTCTTATTACGACCTTAGGAAGGTTAGCCTCGCCTCGTAGACTTACCTCTATATAACTATTATACGAAGATGAGTCTCGCCCCTAGGGCTTATCTCTCTTCTCTCGTCGTATAGAGGCTGATCTCGTCTAGTAGACCCACCTCTATAAAACTATTATATAGAGATGGGTCTTGCCTCTCAGATCTCTCTTCTTATCACGACCTTAGGAAGGTTAGCCTCGCCTTATAGATCTACTTCTATATAACTATCATACGGAGATAGATCTCGCCTCTCAGACCTATCTTCTTATTACGACCTTACGAAGGTTAGCCTCGCCTCGTAGATCTACCTTTATATAACTATTATACGAAGGTAGGTCTCGCCTCTAGGGCCTATCTCTCTTCTTCTCTCGTATAGAAGCTGATCTCGCCTAGTAGATCTACCTCTATATAACTATTATACAAAGGTGAAACTCGCCTCTTAGGCTATCCTCTTTCCTCTTATCGTATAGAGGCTGACCTCGCTTAATAGACCCACCTCTATATAACTATTAGCCGAAGGTAGATCTTGTCTCTTAGACTTACTTCTCTTCTATTATCGTTAGGCGGCTGACTTCGCCTCGTAGATCTACTTGCATACTATTACTATACGGAGGTAGGCCTCGCTGCTCTAAGTAACCTCTATCTTATTATTATACTAGGTCTTATTCTAAAACAGCCCCTCTTTAGGCCTCGGGGCGATAGGACCTCGCGCTTTAGGGTCTTAGACCTCGCTTCGTAGTAATTAAGTACTAAATACGTATCCCGCTTATTTATTTAAGAGCTTTTTCTAAGCTTCGAGGTAAATTCCCAGAAATAAATATTCTAATAGATAAGATAATATATAAGTTTTAAATCAGATTATCCTCTAATATCGCTCTTCCTTAGCGCTTCTACTTCTTCTTCTATATCTTAAGTATATAAAGAACTTATCTCTTAACTAATCTAAAGCTTTCCTTTCTCTATACGTAGAGTAAGATTATATCTGAAGCTCTCTCGAGCACTTCTTTCTTTTCTTCTTCCTTCTTTTCTCTCTCTTCCTCTCTTCCTCGCTCTCCCTTAGACTTAATACCTCGAAGTCACTCAGATCTTCGTCCTAAGCCGGAAATCTAAGTGGACTTATATAAGAACCCTACTCTAAAAGTATACTCGAATCCTGAATTTAGCTACGATTAGTTCTTAATCCGCTAAGAACTTTTCTTACCGCTTCTCTCTTACTTATATAAGGTTTTCTATTATTCCTTACTTCTATAGAAACCCTTATTCTAATCTATAGTCAGATTATATTAAATATAGTTTATCTTTCGATAATAAAAAAGTAAAGAGATTCTTTAATTAAAAGTTACGTCTTTATTTATAACGTATTCTAGCCTATTTACCTTTTATATATTATATACTAATCGTAGAATTATATATATAGATATAAAAAAAGAAAATCTATCTTTTGAAAATCTAAGCTCCTTTTTTCTTTCATCTATAACCTTAACTCGACGTAAAGCCTGATCGGGATAAAAAATATACTATTAGAGTGCTATATATTAAGCGCGTTTCTTAAGTCAGGAGGATCTTAGCCATCTTATAGATTATAGCTTTATATCCCATAAGAGGTAATTTGAAAAACAATATATATTTAGTATTATAAAAA
>FJVC01000625.1:0-25347 GCA_900074895.1 Rhynchosporium secalis
TACTGTAATATAATTAATATCATTTAACTACTCTATACCTACTCTGAATATTAACGTTAACCTTGCGATATTATTTCAGAGGCTAGGCCTCCTAAATCAAAAATATTATTATTATACTTTTATTGCTTATTTTATTATATATTTCACGTACGTAGAAGAGGAGATTACGAGACGGAATAGTTCTATTATTATATTCTATCTACCCTCTGATTCAAAGCGCTAATAGGACGGTCTTACGATAATACCTTAACAGGGACTAACTATCAATTTCACTACAGGGAGCTACTTTTATATAGCAGTATAAAGAAGGTACTACTACGAAGAGCTAGACACCGAAACTAATCCGAAACAGGGCCGAATCCCCTATTTATCGTTATCATCCTCACTCTCCAGAGGAGAGGAGAGCACGGATAAATTATTATTATTATCTTCCTCTATAGTAATAAAACGACTACTATAGCCGCGAACCTTCTTCTTCGTAGTACTACGGCTATAGCTAGTCTTACGCTTACTACTAGCTGCAGAGGGTCTAGCAGTAGCTACTAGCGCAGCAGGAGCAGCAGAAGCAGCAGGGGGGGCAGGCAAAAGGGCTCCCAGAACCCGTAATAGCTCCTAGTATTAATATTAATATAGAGTTATCTAAAAGAGAACCTAAACGACTAGAAGCAAAAGGGAAAGACTACTTATAGACTAGTTATAGTTTATTTCCTGCAATTCGAGGCGCAGGAGGCGAGTTTCGACTAGAATCTCGGCCGAGATTCCAGTAGTAGTCTTTAGTATTTCTGCCTTACTAACGAGAACTACTGCCTGCAAGGCAGTAGAAGCAGCAGTTATAGTAGCTTAATTATTACTACGGACTATAGTATTAAGAGTATACTCCTCTAAGGCATATAATAGGATCTATTATTTTATTAGTATAATAGTATATCCGGAATATATCCGGAACATATCCGAATCAAATCCGATAAGAGAAATAGGGATAACTTACTAGTTTATAAGGAGACTTTTAGTTAGTATAGTATTTATATATCTTTCGGTAAGGACTATCGAAGTTATAATTATCGTTAAGGTTTTTACTGAGGCGGTTTACGCAGCGAAGACATAGTTAACGATAACATAAGCGAGAGCGGAAGGAGGAATTAGGATAAGCACTATTTATATCAGCGAGAATTCTATACTATTGAACTAGCTTACTCGGCAAGAGAAGATATACTTATAAGTTATCTATTTAGTATAGTAAAGGCTATAAAATAGTATATAGATTAGCTGAAGGATCAAAAATCCCGAAGTTAATTCATATATATACGTTTTAGTATATCAGAGTTACTTAAAGAGAAAAGAGAGGAAGAGAATTAGAAGGGAATTAGGAGTTATATACTTTTTTAAAGATAAACGAATACCTCCCCGGATACGATTCGGAGGCGTTACGAAGTATTTACTATTATATTTAACTCCTCGCTTAACTCTTCCTATTATTAAATAACTCCTATTAACGCCTTTATCGCAACTATAATACTAATTCGACTATAACTAGCGAAACGTCGACGCGCCTTTATATAATACCAATCGGAATAACTGATTCTCCGAGGCGATACAGCGTAGAGAGACGTTAATAGGAGATCCTGACGATAAGCACGTGAGGATATCGTGACTTATTACTTCGTTTTTCCTTCTCCTATTTATCTCTATATCTCTTTTCTATTAGTATTATCTATATATATTATCTCCTACTATTACTCTATACTATAGTTAGAATCGTGTACTTCTAAAAGACGTTTTCCCGGTGTTAGTCCGCAAGGACCTTTCTTAGTTAAGAGTCATATGCGTATCGGACTATATTCGGAGGGGCTCCGCACGTGTTTCAGTACTAGGTATATATATTAGATACTCTCTTACTCCTTGAAGAATACACAGATTTTTACACCTAGCTATTAAAGACTTGAAATGATATCATTCAAAAACACCTACTTTGATAGCGTTCCCGGTGCAAACCCACATAGATAGTATAGAGTTGGGTATACTTCTTTAGCTAGAGGGTAAACTAGCGCCTAGACGGCGGAAGCAGTAGAGGGTCCATTTTTTGATTATAATTAGTGATAGTTTATAGTAATAGAAGAATATATTTATAGCTCTCAGGTGGGTAATTGCACCTAATACTATATCGTATGTTGCCCTATTCCCTGCCTCCTATTACTCGTAGCAATACGACCTACTAGCCTCCTCTTAGTACGTCGAGAGTATCTTATTATTTCCACTATATGTATTATAACTCCCTTGTTGATTTCGTACCTTTGATTTCCTTGCTCTATAGACCGACTTTCGTAGAGCCTCCTCTTTAATAAAGTAAATAGACGCGTAGAAGGCTGGTTTTTCATCAAGGTTATCAAGTGCCTCGTCTCGCGCCTGGCGGAAAGCCTTATTATAGTCAATCTTTGTTTCATGCAAAAGGTAGTAATTAGAAGCTTGATTTAATACTATAATAATCTATTTGATATGCCCGGATGGAATATAGTCGGGAGAGTGAATAAGGATGAAGCCAAATCGCGATTATTTAGGTGGGAAATAGCTGCCCCGTCATTTTTTACTGGGACACTTGCTTTCCTGGGACACTCGCTTTCACCGACTGTAAGCGACCGAGCGCAATAAGAGGCGACCCGACTATTAAGCTTTTCGAGTTTTTTCTCGGGCAGGATACTTATATGTTACATGGTCCTCGACGACCCTGTATGGAGGGCTTAGGGTGGGGTGAGGTGGTGGTGAGAGGAGAGATGCAAGAGGGAGGGCTTAAATAAGATGGAGAAGTAGGTTTCTTTTCATCCATTGTGGTCCGATGATGCTTTATCGAAACTTTAACCTTGCCTCTTACCTTGACTCTTATCTTGACTCTATTTAATCATGCGTTCGTCTTGGACTTACTGTTGACCACTGATCATCATTTTTATCACAACTATTATCTGCGTTACGAGATAGTTTTCATCGCTTGATAGTGAGAGCTATCCTCGCCTCACATCGAGCATCATCCCGCGAACTCAAGTTCTCAAAAAGTTTCAGCAGATACTAATAACGTTCAAAAAATGGGCTCTATCGCCTTTACGCCCCCCGAAGAAGAACTTCATCTGAAAGAATCATCCTTCGATGTTCCATGCGCGCCTTATCCACAAATCAGCACCATCCTCCTTCCCACCTCTGTCTCAGAAATACGCGATATAGTCGATAAATCTATAGAAAAGCTCAACACTGCGCTGCAAGCTGAAAGCTATGGGGATCTGCATGAATTAATGGCTAAGACGAGTTATTGGAGAGATCATTTAGGGTTATCGAATACGAAGTTTTCGACACTAAACGGCGCGGGGGAAGTCATTTCTCTCATACAAGCGGAATCGAAATCTTCCAGCAGAAGGAACCAATACAGTCAGAACGGAGTAAACGGCACATCAAAGAACGGATGCAACATCACAAGCATCACAATCACCGGCACTCCCGAACTCACATCCCTCGACCCAAACGGCAAAGTCACATGTATCCTCGCAAAACTGGCTTTCACGACGCAACATGGGAGTGGAGTAGGGAACGCACGCTGGATTCCGGATGTGGAGAGTGGTGATGAGTGGAGAATCTATACTTTGTTTACTACGCTCACGGACCTGTCTGCTACACCCTTCCTCACGGGTCTCACACGTCCCGAAACATGCATGCCTGCTGGAAGGAACTTTTTAGATTGGCGGGCTGAGCAGAAGGAGGTAAGTCCTACATTTCTGCACTGGATGTTTCAACCATCACGGACCAAATTGATTCTGAGACCTTATCTGGAATCTAAAAGCTTACCACAAAATTTACATGCTAACACAGCGATCAGTTCCTCCACGAAGATCCTGCGGTGATAATCGTAGGCGCAGGCCATAGCGGACTTATGACGGCGGCGAGATTGAAAATGATGGGTGTGAGAACGCTGGTGGTGGATTGTCAGGAGAGGACGGGAGATAGTTGGAGGAAGAGGTATAGGGATTTAGTGATGCATGACCCGTGTTGGATGAACGAGGTTCCTTACCTTAAATATCCGCCGAGCTGGCCTGTGAGTTTTCCATTTCTCAAACCATGTTTTCTCGGGTCGGACCGTTCTCGCTTAATCTTCGACCGTCTAATTTGGGTTGCGGTTGTGGCGTTTTACAGTATTTTAGGTTCGAGGAAGGACGACGATATGAGGGGAAAGGAAGTTTGTGCTGATGGGTGTGAAACAAACAGGTCCTGATTCCAAAAGACAAGATGGCTGATTTTCTGGAATATTATGAGAACGCGCTGGATTTGGATGTGTGGAATAGTACGCAACTTATCTATTCGACATGGGATGATGTTAAGAAAGTGTGGACTGTTATGTTGGAGAGGAATGTAGATGGCAAGGTCTCACGAAGTAACTCTCTCCTCTCCAATTACTCGCCTCGACTACAGTACTATATATCTGCAGTGTTTATTGACATGGACAGGAATCCTCCACCCCCGCCACGTAATCCAAGCAACTGGTCTCAACGGCGAACCACGCACTCCCTCCGTCCCTGGCCTCTCAACCTTCAACGGTCCCATCCTGCACTCTACACAATACACCACCGGCACTCAATTTGCCAACAAACGCGTAATCGTGGTAGGAATCGGCACATCCGGCCACGACATATCGCAAAACCTATACAAAGCAGGCGCAGACGTCACGATCGTGCAGCGGTCCCCAACATTCGTTCTCTCTCTCGCTTCTACTCACCAAATGATACGCGAGATATATAACGAGGGTACAGACACAGAAGGTGCGGATGTGAAAATCATGAGTTTCCCCACTACGCTATTCAAGAGAGTTGGAGGCGATACTGCCGCATTGCTTGCGGAGAGTAACAGAGAGGTATGGGAGGGATTAGAGAAAGTAGGCTTCAAAACTATCTCGAAAGGCGATCTCCCCTCCTTGCTTGCCCTGACCATCCAACGCGCCGGCGGGTTCTACATCGACATCGGTTGTTCCTCGCTCATAGCCTCCTCAGCCATCCGCTGCAAATTCTCTCCTTCAATCTCGCACCTCACGCAAAGCGGAATGGTATTCGAAGACGGCGAGGAGATCCAAGCTGATGCGATCGTTTTCGCGACCGGTTATAGTAATGGGAGGGTGCGGACGAGGAAGGTGTTTGGTGATGAGGTTGCGGATAGCATAGAGCCGATTTGGGGGTTTGATGACATGGGTGAGGTGAGGGGGGTTTGGAAACGCGGCGGGAAAGAGGGGTTTTGGGTTGCGGCGGGGAGTTTCTGGTTGAGTAGGTATTATAGTCGCTTGCTTGCGTTGCAGATCAAGATGTGTGAGGAGGGGTTGGTTGGGTTGTAGAACGAGAGGAAGAGTGAAGAGAAGGGGAGTGCAGTAGAGGAATGGGGAAGGGAGCCTGTTTTTGCCTCGAGTCATGTCGTTGAGATGTTAATGAAGGGTCACGATATTATGATAGGCGACTCCTGCCTTCGTGTAGCGTTTCATTTAAAGGTGAAGACTTCATCAGACCGAACGCCCCACCTCAGCGTCCGTCAAGCGAGATGCAAAATTCAGACAACTTATGCTTGCATTGGAACTGCGATTTCTGAACACGGAAATTACGCAACTATCATGTCATAAAGTAGAGGTGGTTGTGGCAGGCTCCGGCCTGACCATTTCCGTTGTCACCCTGTTTACAGGATCCTACTAGACCCTCTACTACACAGGTATAAGTATCAACACTCCGAATATCGTCAGTCACCCCGCACCATCGAGATCGTCAAAAGGCTGGGCCTTCCTCTCACAATTGATCTTTGATCTTTTGGCATTTTTTTCTTCCTCTAGCCTTTCTGCCATCTCTTCTCCCATCATGGGAAGATTATCGCTTGTTGACAACTTGGGCGGACCCACATACAGAAGCGAGATTTTGACTCTATCAATACACTAAGAACACAGATTTTATGTGCTGCTTTAAAACTCGGCTTCTAATGTCGCGAAACTATAACAGGATATCATGAGAAGGCTGAGCTCTTTGGAATTGTGGAACCATCAACCTGCCTCTGCTGATTAGTTCTCGGCTTTTAATGTCGCGAAATCATGTAGGTGCATTGCGGAGAGGCCAAGCGCTATGATATTATGAAGTCACGAGACTGCTGAATTAATATTACTTCTAAAGTCGCCAAACCATGAGAGGACATTACTAAGAGGCCAGGGTCGATGCACGAAACAGCTTCAGGGATTCACTAATACATTTCCAGGCTCGAAGAAGGATTTGCATCATCGGGCACGAACTTGATCATCCTCGGGTTATGACCGGCAGTATAAACAGGTTCTTTTTATTGCTTTCTCAGAGAGATTCTTTTGATTTCAAATTCACACTCAAGCTCTCCTCCAAGCTATCTCATCCTATCCTTTCCCTTGTTCTCAGGCTCCTTCACGCCATGGTACTGGAGTGCAAAATCCCGAGCCTTGACATCCGAACCCGTTATTTGTAACCAAAATGCACCCCACCACTCTGCCTGCCGGAAATGATTTGTCAGGTCACGCTCTCCCGAGCATTCTGGTAGCAAATGAAGCTGAGACTCCCATGTCTGAGTTCGGCAACAACACAATATTCCATGCCTGATCCTTTCGCATAATACGCGATTCCAATCATACTATGCTCTCTCACTAGCTCTGCGATTCTTCTCTCGTCAGGCATATCGCGACTCTCTTGGACTGTGCTTAAAGAGTACCGCCGTTGATGGCTGAAATGTTGGACGGACGCCAAGGTGTTGGTGATATCGGGTAGTGTTACATGGCCCCTCGTTTACATTTGCCATCCTCGCAAATTCGTCCAGGCTGGAATTTGTCAAGCGCGCAATTGTGACGAATGCGCAGTTCTCCTTCAGATTCTGGGGATTATACCGATTTATGCGGTTGATCCCAGCGTCGTCAAGCAGTAGTCCGAAGCGCTCGCCGGGAGTGGACATTTTGACTGAGTCACTTCTGATGAGTGGTGTGTTGATTTGATCCAAGGGACTTGCAGGCGAAGAGGTGATTCGAAAGGAGAGCTGGTTCTGAGAATTTGTGGTAGTTATTTCCCCTGCGAGAGAAGAGGAATTATATACGTCTGTTATCAACTATTTCGCTCAGCTCTTATTGGCTCTGAAGGTTAGCAGACCTCGTGCATCCTTTATTGAGAAACTGTTTGGCTTGTCTGGGTTACTTGAGAAAAGGCGAATTTAGAGACGAATCCACTGAAAGTTCTTTATGAGCACTGAAACACAACATCTTCAAGTTCGATGTCTTGGGAGCATAGGTCTTTTTCAGTGTGAAGTATTCATTTTTGCTAGTAAAGTGTTGTTTTTAAGTGAGACTCTCCTCGCACGTCCGAAGACTCTTCTTTCTTTAGAATAAGCTATCTCTTTATTACTGTCTAACCTATCATCGGCAGCTCTGTCCTACAAAGACTCATCTGAAATAAAGCCTTCCGAAGAATAGATTCGAATCGTTTTCAATTTGTCGAAGTGCCGAGTCTTCTTGAGTGTCGTTTGTTGCAATATTCCGGCTAAGCGAGAAATGCTAGTTAGCACAGCTGAGAAAGCCTCTAATAGAGGAGATTGAGATACCGAGTCAATAGCAATTTCTTAAATAAGATCTATCGTGGCATTAAATCAATTCTTGCGTACGGCTGTTTGATTAATGTTAGCCGAATTTGTCTCTCACATCGCGGCTAGCATTTCTAAAGTCACACTCTTTTAGTTGCCGGGGTACATGCGTAAACTGGCTCTTGAAGCTTTTATGGCACGATTTCTTTCCATGATGTCAGGATGTCTTCGTAAGTGATGTCCTGCAGTGAACCTGTGACTTGGAAATTAATCTCGGAGGAACATTAGATTGATCCGTCCAGGAAGTATTCATCGTAAGTGAGAGAAATACACTCATTTGTGTCGCGCTTTCCTCGCTGTATCAGATCCCTGAACAGTAGTCATCAAGGCCTAGGACCTGTGCGTTGAAATCTTAGTACTATCTCAATTCGTTGATCAAGAACTATATAATCTCGAATCCCTACTCCGTATCACAGCAACCGGTGATCTGCTCCGAGCCACACGTCTGCCAAAGCAAGACAAGAACTCCTCTTAACAGCCTCAACACAATCTAAATACCGAACACTTCTCCTCATCCCACATCTCGCCCCTCGTAACACCGTGCACATAAGCATCGCCAATAAACTCCCACAAGCCCTCCTCTCTCAACCTCAGCACAACCGGGAACTTCCCCCCCTTCAAAAGACACACCATATCGCCCTCCTCAGCCAACCTAGGCACCAGTCCGATGTATCTCTTCTCCGTCCTCGCAATGCGTCGATTAATCATCTGGCCGGTCAAAGCCCTGAAACCCATTTCTGGGTTCGGGATCCCGACAAAGCGGAGGATGTGACCTAGGATAACGACGAGTTGCCAGATCCAGATGTAGGAGGAGAGTTCATAGATGTGGATGTAGAGGAGGTAGTTTTGTCTTCGCCGGAACTTGTAGTATAGTGGTCGAATAGCGTCTTTGTTATCGGCTGCTAGACCTGCTACGAAGGTCAGCCATGAAGCTTCCTCCAGAGTTTCGCCTGTAGGATATTCCTCATCGGGTTTGGAACGTAGATTTATAGTGTCCTCCCAGTCGTGGATATAGGCTTGATTCCGTCGGAGGACCAGAGCTTGTTGGCGGAGTGTTTGGTATCCGGTCGTGTCTTGCAATTCCCAATGAGTGCTCACCCGAGTGATTTTGTCAATAACGTATCCTGAGACTTCGAGTTGTTCGACATCTTCATGGACAACGGGCGTACATGTCGATTCTTTCGAGGCTGAATATGGCAGTTGCAAAGGTCCATCCCCCTCGATAGACTCAAACAACAAGAAAGACTGACAATAATCATCTGAGTTGCTCCAATCCGGCACCCATGAAGGAAGTGTATGCGTATCCTCATTCCTCCCCTTGAATCTCGGCACACTCAGAAAGTCTAGATTCGTCGCTTGTCGAAGTGTTGAGATAGCCACGTTCATAAAAATATCCCGCACCGACATGCCATAATCCGGCGTGATAGCATGCTCTTTAAAGCTGTCATGGCTCGACAACCCATAGAACGCGAAGACATGATCCCTAACATTCGAAGCCATAGCTTTCCGATGCCTGGACAGTATCTGCCAATAAATCCTCTTCTTCCCCTGCGAGACCTCGAATTGACTGGACTGCAGAGCCATCAAAGTCTCGATCTGCGGACTTCCATAGAACTCAAAGATCCAGATCTGGTGAATAATGATGTAATGCAGCGCTCTATATAACACCGACCAACTGATCATCGGACTCCCACCAACAAGGACTTTAGTATTTGTCGACAAAGCAATCTCTTGCACGATCCACGCCCGTAAGAACCAAGCTCTATCCAACAGTTTGAAGAAAGCCACCCAATTTCTACTGAAAACCGAGAAATCCCTGTATTTTCTCACGCGATATCCCAGGGAACGTCTCGTCGCAGATTTGGGACCTATATCCGACAACGCTTCTGAACATTGGCCAGCGAATTTCAAGGCGAGTGTACTGTCATCTCCTTCGTCGCCCAACCAGACGATCGTCAAGCTCGCCTTGGCGTATATGTTCCGCATCTCAGCTACCTGGATACTCTTCTCTCTGTCATCAGACTGATTTATACAAATCGAATCGATCCAGAAATACCGATTGGCGGCTTTAAGCCGCATTTTGGAGAGGAAGGCGTAGAGGTTTGAAGGTATGGTGATGGTTTTGCCATCACAGAAGATTTGGCCGGGGAGGATCTTCGGGTCGCCCCAGTAGTAGGATATAGCTTCATATTTAGGATGCGAGGACAGTGGATGTGAGGAAATACTACATGGTGGTGGGTTGCCGGTACTCTCTTCCGCAGGGTGGAATTGTACGAGTCGGATGTAAATCCCTCCCTGCTCGTCCGACGGGAGCGTTTGGTATTGATAGGGCTTCATTTCTTCCATGGCTGGAGTGAATGATGAGTGTTAGGCTTCAGGAGCTCGTTCCATCACGAGTTAGGATCTCATTATATTGACCTTATCTAAGGAAGCAGTAAATGTTATTAGTTTGACGTTTTTCAGCTGCTTCTCAGCCGCACGACTATGTACGTCCAGTCGCACTTGGCACAAGCCACGAGATATCGACAGCGCTGACACTCATTTCCAACCATCATAACTCTGAAATGTGGATGACCTCCAAAATATGTGAATTCTAAAACGTTATGATTTTGATTCGGAGAAACAATCGCTTAATCATCATCTTCATAGGTATATAATAGCAAGTGAGCAGGCCACCAAGAGCAGCCAGATTCGTCAGCGGCGAAGCGATTCCGAAAACTCGAAAGCAATTAGTGATCTAAAGTTGAAAACTCATGAAATATCTTCATAAGAACATGTACATACGCCGAATTACTCCCTGTCATATCGCCCGGCTTTTCTGCAACTTCAGAATCGTATCGCGATAATAAAATCGCCCCGGTAAGTTCGTCAAAGCTGGGATTTCCCGCCCGTGTCAAACAGCGTACATCAGATCTCTCCACAACAGCCGTCGCTTCTACATTTTATGTTTCAGAGATAAGGGTTATAAATGCGGGAATTTTGTAAAAATGAGTAGGAAAATAACAGACTCAAGTCAACAAAGAGATCGCTTACTTAACAAACATATTAGACTGAGAGTAATCGATCGTCGATCCCGATACATACTGCACAGTTCAAGCTCGAAGGGGGGGGGGGGGAGGTATCATTTCCATCGATTCGTAAACAAACACCTCAATGAACTAGTACTACGAAGATCTACCTGCGCGTATTGAATAATCTTCTCCTATTTTCCCCTCTCTCCATCCATCCTAAGATCTTTTCTCCCTGTCAGCCCTTCGCTAGACAATCCGGTATTCTGATAATCCATCCGTACTTCAAGAATCTTCTTGCCGTTAGGGAAAAGATATTTTCTGTAACCACTACAATACTTCATATTAGAACTCCACCCCGACTTTTAATATTGCTAATTCATCATTCATATCTTATCTGAACCTCCTAGTCGAGCAATAGATAGATAGGTAAATTGGGACTCCTGCCCAGGACCTCCAGACCCGCACCGCACTGCACCATCCATCAATCCTCCCCTATCCTCCCTCTCAACCAATCCAACCCCATCTCCACCTCCCATCCATCATATCGTCCCCCAATCCCCAATCCTCAAAAGTTTCAAAAAAAATTTGTTGCACGTCTAACGGAGTTCTCCCCCGGCCGGCGAGAAAGCTCCTTAGTCCTAAACAAATAGATATACGGAGCATTAGGTCCTTCTTTCATTCCCTCCTACGTGTCATTCATGATCATTCACTTCACACAGTAGCAAGGTACAATTGGGACTAGCGCAGGTATATTTGTCGGATCCAGAGCTTTTTCTCTAACCAACGACCTATTGCTCCTCCAATCATCTCACACACCCCGATCATCCCGGAGGACAGCTCCGCGCCCCAAGACGCGACATGATTGGATGGATGGAAGTTATGGAGAATAACCAAGTAAACCGGGAGTGACACGACATCTCATGACATGACGAGACAAGAAATGATGAGCTTTCCTCTTTCCTGGATTGAACACGGATGAATATCAAAGATATGCCCGGTATGGTGTAGAATGAGAGAGCAGAACCAGGGCCGAGTTTACAAAAAAGAAATTCGTGCACGTATAAATCGACAATGGGAAAGAAACCAAGAGTCAAAGAGAAAACTCGATTTATTAATCGCCTACTCCTTCATATAGGCAATTTATTCTTCGCTATGAAGTCAAACGAAAGAACTAGAACCACCTGTTAATAGTACAGTCATTGAATTTGATCAAACGTACCCTTAACTAACAGTTAGGTCAAGCAGTTCTTCGTAAACTGACCCACCTGTTGAAAGCGATGGTGTAAACAAACAAACAAAAAGAAAGCTACCTCCCTCGTGATTTACTCATCTACCTACGGAGTACTTGAAGCCGGGCCGGCGATGATAGTACGTACTGTACTAGATCGGGGCCGCGATGAAAATCGAGACCGAGAAACTCGTATCTACACTGACCTCTACAAGTATAAATATACCTTAATAGGCAAGCGCAGGAGCAAAGAAATGATCCGGGGATGATTTCCTGAGGATTCATCTGGAGCACTGTCTGCATAAGGAAGAGGGAATCACCTTGACACTTCCACTTCAAGGAAGACTGACTATACGCAATCAAGATCATCCTTCTGAAAACTAGGAACGGTGCCGAATAGCAGATACGAGGGCAAGGATTCAGTTATATGTCCCACCTTCCTCTTCCCCCCCTCAATCCCTCCCTAAACTACCCTTCAATATATTCACTCCCAGCTATACCTAGAGGTAGAGTATACACATTCATATTCACTCAACTTCAACCCTCAACTGGATCTCATCTCTTTCAAAGTATTCCTTTCGTACCAAGTCGAAATAAAGCTCAAATAGTAACTTACAATACTGTAAAATCGATACCGAGGTTCCGAACCACAACTGAGTATTTTTCACACACACACACACACACACACACACACACACTGAAAAGTACAAGTAATCCCCATTACGAAAGGGGCACAAGGGGACTGACTGACTTTTCTCTTTCTCCCCTCTATCACTATCACTGTAGTACCATCCGGAAAACCGGGACCTTGACAATTCCCTCTTTTTCAAATCCAGTGCTGTAGTCACCTATCCATCCATCCATCCACTTACCACTCATTCATTCCCTTACCCCTTTCTCCCTCCCTGCCTTCACATCCGAACCCTCTCCCTCCCTTCCTTCCTTCCTTCCTTACCCTCTGAAATAATAATAAGAATACCCAACCCAACCCAACCCAGCCCAGCCCAGCCCAGCCCAAAATATACCTACCTAAATACCTAACTAACTAACCAACCAACCAACCAACCAACGAGCTGAGTTTTACCCCCCGCCCCTACCCCCTTCCCTCCTTCAGGCAGAAAAAATGTATCTACCATCCTTTCCCCTCCTCTATCCTCCTCTATCCTCCTCTGCCCTCCCCTCCCCTCCTCTCCCCCTCTCCTCCTCGGCCCTACCATATCACCCCCTACCCTCCCTACCTATCACATCACTCCCAACCAACAACTCGCAGCTCATCATCAACACTAACAACACTAACAACAATAACAACAATGACAACAACAAGAAAGGGAAAAGCCATTTCATCATGAACATTAGTAGATCAATGAATGAATGAACGAATGCATGAGATGCTTCTCTCCTTCAAAAGACACCACATACAATAACCAAGCAATCGCACAAGCTGCAGTTCCATTCAGTTCAGTCAGTCACTCGTTACCAATAAGGCGAGGCGATTATCATATATCTCTCTCAGGTTATTCTGCTTCATCTCAAAAAAAACTCTACATACTATACTATCTACGCCAGCAGTTTGGGTGGTATTGAACAGTAAACAATATAAAATATCCTTCTCTCTCATCTTCATTTTTTCATCGCCTCTCATACAGCAACTATCAATAGATATAAAACTTCTCGAGTAAAAAGTGAAATACGATGCAATGGAAGCATATAGTGGTACGAGTAGCACACGCGCAGAAAGAAATCCTCCTATAGCGCCACGTCCAAAGGCTTACATAAAAAATTGGGGGCAAAAGAATCTCAGATCAACAACTTTCAAGAATTCCTCTTCACCCTTTGAGGCAGTCATCTCCCACCCAGAGCACTCAACCTCGCACCCGCTGGTCTGCTCAACATGCTCCGCTTCCCGATAACCTCAGTCGCTTCATTTTCACTCCGTCCCATCAGCTCCTCGTCACTATCCTCCACAATCTTCGTCGGGATATCCGTGCTGTTATACTGCTGACTGCTACGCTCAGGTGTAGTAGTCACACTCGCAATAGACATTGAGGTACTCGAGCGATTGTGGATGAGATCTGGAGTAGGAGGGATACTAGATGTGCGACCGGGGTTCAGGTGACTGTCGTCGCCATTCTCGGAGCGCCCGTCGTCGCTCACTGAGACAGGAGACATGCTGCTCACACGATGCTGGCCTCGCGCTTCGCTAAGCGCAATTTCTTCGGCCTCGACCTCAGCGTCGTGAGCGAGTTGCAGACCTTCTACGGCAGCAGCGCATTGCTCGCTGATGTTTCGAATGATGTGAGCAATTGCGTCAGTCTTGTCCTTCAAGTGGCGATCGGCAACATCGACGATGCTCATTTGGCTGTATCGTTTGCTGTTGCGGATACCGTTGGCGAGACGCTTCTCCATTTCAGGGGTCATGTCGTCGCTATGTGTGCTATTCCTGTATGCACGGGATGATGATCTCGAGTCCAATCCGGTGGAAGATTCCCCAGTTTCTACATTCTTACTCTCCTCAGCAATATCCTCCAAATCACCTTCCTCCTCTTCACCATAGCCAGACTCGATATAATCGACCAACTCGGGGCTCTTGCCGAGAGTTCGGACGATATGCTCCATGTGGTGAGTCTGGCCGCTGATCAAGGCACGTAGGTGTAGTACCACACGTTGAGCCTCATCTCGTTGACGCAAGATGGTGACGTTGGTGTGTTGCAAAGCAGCAAGCTCCTTCTTGTTGCGCTTCCGTTCACGTTCAAGTTCTTCGGCGATCTCTTGCTGAAGAACGAGGGCCTCGAGTGCATCATCACGTTGCTTCTCGGTACCCGACAAACGGACTGTAAGACGTGCAGCATCATCCTTCTGCTGATCGATGAGACCCGACAGGCGTCTGTTTTCACGCTTGTGAGTCTCAATCTTGGCTTTGAGATCTTGAGTCTCTTTAGTGAGTGCCTCGGCGAATGCTTGGAATTTGAGAAACTGTCATTGGTTAGCGATTGAACTCAATATCAAGTCACGGTGCGTACCTGTTGCTTCCAGCTCTCAAGTTCCTCCACAAGGAAGTTATTCCTCTTGGTGACCTTGCCAAGCTCGGTATCCATACGACCCTTAAGGTTGATGAAATCTTGCCAAGCCTCAAGAGCATCCCGAGAGTATTGGTTTCTTTCACGAACAATCTCGTTCAGATGTCTCATCGACACCTTGGTCATGAGAGGCTTCTTAGTCGCTCCGCCAAACACAGCCTTCATACCTGTATTCCTTCCCTATAGTGAAACAAGGATCAGCAAATGTGCGACATGTAGTCGCATGGGGTATATGAAGATCCAACACAACGTACCATTTTCTCGCAAACATGATCCATGACAGCCATGGTAGCATCCTGGTTCCACCACTCGGGGTCCTGGATTGATTCGACCTCTCCTCGCATCACAATGATTTGGCCAGCCGGGACCAATTTTCCTCCACCATAGGCAGATCGAAGATGCTGTGGAACTCCTGAGGGTGTCACATCTCCGTTGAGGGCTTGTGTCATACGGTTGACCATCTTGGTACGTTGACCAGCCGATAGCGCAGTCGGTGGGCTAGAGGTCAGGACGAAATTACGATCCAAATCAACGACCAATGCGTCATTAGGCGCGGTAAAAAGCGACCTGCACTCAGCGGTAATTCCGAGAATGTATGGGCCAGGTTCCTGAACCAACTCTTTTGCATGTCTTGCGTGTACGACTGGTACGTACAGACCACTCCACTCGTAAACCCGAACGCAGTACCGAATGGTCTCAGCTGCAACTGTAAGCATTGCAGGGTAATGACTGACGAAAACAATTCGTCGGGTTGGTGACAGAGCTGCCTCTATCACACCGACGATGTTGGGGATCGACAAGCAAGAAAACAATGGCCACATTGCAAAGTTCTGAAAGCCCGTGGGTGAAGAAGGGAACTGGTAGCAAAGGGCATAGTCTTTCATGTCAATCCGAACAAGATCGTTGAGTCTAGGAGCTGGGAAGCTCAAAATACGAGAAACCTCCTCGGCGTGGAAGAGGTTAGTCGCCTTGTTCCAGTGAATCCACATACCACGAAGGTAATCACCCAAGAGGTTGTACAATGGGTATCGGGACAAGAATGACAGGCAGTACGGAATCCAGTATGTCTCATCTGGAGAATCGTAAAAATCTGACTCGGTTTTCCTTCGGAGGTCTCGTATCGTCTCGGCTCGCTTCTCATCTGCTCTCGACCAGACGCGAAGAGCAATACCGTAAAGAGTGTGAGATGAATCTTGCTGCAGCACGAAAGAATGGTGCACGCAGTGTGGTTGACTACGTCCTGTGCAGATCTCTACATCGTGGGGGAAACAAGCCTGGGGATGTGTAAGTACAGCCTCTTCATGGCGAGGGATTGCCTTCTTACCCGCATCGCAGCGTGAAGCGCTCTGGCGATCTCATTGTCCTGCTCCAACCTTGGACTGCTGCCAAGAATCTCGGGCAACCAAAATTGACCAACAGCTCCCTTCATATGTCCAATCTTTCCCTGCGCTGGAGCTGGTGCCTTCACCCATTGCGATGGCTCCCGTCCAACACCACATACCATGTAAGCATGGGTGAGGGTCTTGGGTGTTCGTTGTTGAGGCTTGACATTTAGAGTTGAAGGAATTGGCTGGGTGATCCTCGAGTGAAGTGACGAGGTTCTGCTTGGGATGATCAAGTTCTGGTCTGACTGGTCGCGAGTTCCCGGACGACCTTCGCGATCTCCAGTCTTTGGTCGGACAAACGAAGAGTGGTTATTAAGTGACGGACCCATGATTGCGGTAGGAGGTTGTCGTTCGGGTTTTGGTATATGGCGCCTTGAGAAGGAGGCCTAGATGTAATCTTTCGAGATATTACAGGGAGAAAAGGTTCGAGCGCTTCTGCATTAGCTGGTGGATGGTTTGTATTACCGGAACGAGTGTATCTTGTCGAAGGGTAAAGAACGTTGGGTGAGTGCTTTGACTTCGAAATTACTGGACTAGCAAGAAAGGTGGCTGGCTGCTTGTCCAAGTGCAAGCAAGCTGCAACAGGAGGATGGGATTATCGGAATTGAAGATGGTTTTCGGGACAATTAAAGCTGAAGCCGGGAATCAACTGGTTGTCGTATCTCCGCTGTTGCAATGCAATGAAATGCAATGCAATGCAGGATGTTGCAATACCGAATGTCGACAAGTGCGGAACAAACGCAGGTGTAAAGTTTTGAAACAAGGAGAAGAGGATGAAGTAGAAGAGACGGAGGTATGAGAAGTTGAGTTTGGTAGATCAGATCAGATCAGATCAGATCAGATCAGACACATTAGTGATGTGAAATGAAGGGAGGGAGGGAACATCGAAGGAGACAAGGAGCACGGAGCCGACAGAAACGGCGTGCCTGCCCATGCATGCATGTCAAGCAGGCCCGGACCCAGTAAGTACTAACTAAGTACACTCAAACCACAATGTCAACCCCCGTCTCCTCCGTAGCACCTCCACCAGCGTCCCAGCTTTCCCTTCCCCTTCCGCCGTGCAGGAAATTGCACGTCGGCCTAGTTCCTGATACGACTTCGACGTGGGTAATGAATGATTGATGACTAACTGGATCGAGTATGGTGGTCTATCCATGGCTTCGGTACGGTATCTTACGGTGTGCAGCCTGGTGTATCTGTTTGTCTATCTGACCTGAGATCTAGTCTACTAGTACAGTACTAGTACTTCGACTCTACGGAGCATTGAGGATTGGTGAGTTAGTGGGTTGGTGGGTTGTTGCTGTGAAAGAGTCGGTCTGCGGAGGATTTGTGAATACCTAACTCTCGGCAG
Source organism: Rhynchosporium secalis (assembly GCA_900074895.1). Classification (NCBI taxonomy): domain Eukaryota; kingdom Fungi; phylum Ascomycota; class Leotiomycetes; order Helotiales; family Ploettnerulaceae; genus Rhynchosporium; species Rhynchosporium secalis. The sequence continues at coordinate 17,697 of FJVC01000625.1, forward strand.
CTAGTAATGCTCGCTGGGCTAAATAAACACCAACCAACTACCCTAGGTCGGTAGGTAGGTATCTTTGATAGCAGCAATTCTAGACTTTATTGATTTCTATTTCCTCCTTCTTCTCCTTCTCGTTGACCTGACCGCCTTCGAAGCACTTTGGGAAGTCTTCTCCGACTGATTCTTGCTACCCAGGTAGAGATGCCATAGAGCAGCTTATCCGCTATGATTTATTGAGTTTATTGTCCCCATCCACCTGCCCACCTGCCCACCTCAACTTGGACCCCTTCGGCTAGAACCACCTTCGAATACCACGACCACGACCACAACCACAACCACAACCACGACCCCCCAATGCCAACAACCTCTAACACAACTACTTCGTATCTGTCAATCACACCCAATCAAAAACACACATCTCCCGCATGTCGTCCGAGCCTCCATATGCACATTTGTATGCATCCCACTGATACATTATTATCCCGTCCTTCACACAATGACATACTTCCATCTGCCAACTCAAAGGTCAAACAGACAAAGCATGCGGCCTGAGATTAAGGGTTCTCGCGTTTACAGTACTAGGACGGACTGTAGACAAGCAATAAATCCAACCCAAACAAGGGACGGGGCGGCCTTCGTTTTCTAGGTAGGGACTAACTGTAGTAGCTTTACAGTACGCTTGACGGCCGCCAGGGGAGGAGAAGGAAGATCGTTCCACGTCAGAGCAGCACCATCATGGTTGGTTGCCCCTGAAACAGAAACGGAATTGATTACAAGTCATTCGACCTCTTCTTATACGGAGGGCGATTCAAGTGAAACATCACGACTGACGACTCCATCCGCCATCTCCATCATTATGATTTCCTGCATTCCACATCGCAGCTTCACTGCAACTCTGCATCCCCGATGCTGCTTGCTTGCTTTACAACTAAGTAAGTAATTGATTGTGAGATTGGTTGGTTGGGTGCGATTCGATGCGATGCGATGCGATGCACTGTAAATCCCGACTCCCAGTAACCCCGCGCACATGCATACTCTTTCAGGAACACATATCTAAAAGTGCTTTTTATGATACGACAGCAATTTCTCCCTTCCCCTGCTCCCCCAATCACGAAGTTATACTTTACGAAGGCAGAACCCGCACATCTGACACCGGAAGCCAGTTGTTTCAGCTTTCCAAAGCTTCAATTCTATTTTTTCAACTCTATTTACTAACTTGCTTGTAGATATCATCCAACCCTCCATCGAACATCGCACATTCATTCCTCGGGGTATCTTGAACATCAACCGAACGAAACCTGAGAAGAGAGCGGGGTCAAGAAACTCAAAAGAATTATGTGATGAGAACTTGCATATAATTAATACGCGGCGGCTGATTTCAGGGGAGAAGAGGTAAGTACCGTAACCCCCCTCACCTCACGGGATAAGATCCGAATGCTTCCCACTCAAGCGAGCTGCTTATCTTCATATCTGGGTACCAACCAAATAGATTAATACCATCCGGCATATGGAGCCTCGATGCCGTAAGGGGATATGTACCTACATCATTATCATTATCATCATCATCTTGCATTACTATACACTACACTAGGTACATACACACAGGTTTCCGGAGCGATCAATCATAAGTCTACCTTCCCAAGACAATGAATGCCCTGAACTAGGTAACAATCAAGACATTGATCCAGCCATCTCAATCAACTATCACATTCCCCTCCCAACGGATCCATCCAAACAAAGAACAACAAGCAAAATTAAAACCCCGAACAATTCCCTTCTACCTCAAGCACCACACACAATGCCCAGACAACCAACGACAACACGTAAGAAAAGAACAAAATAAATCGACCGAAAAAAATATCCCCCCAACGGACAGCTAGCTTCAGTAGCTAACCGGACGGGAAGTTTATTCTGCCTCGTCTCGACTCACCCCGCCAACTCGGAAATCCGTTTGCGCCATTGATATTATTCCGAGAGGATATCTACCTAGTCCGGGTCTTTCTAAAGAGTATCCCGAGCAACACCAAAAAAACGAAAAAAAGGAAGAGACAAAGGAGAAAAAGCACATCGTAAATACCGCATCATGTTACATCATATCATATCACATCTTCAAACGTGTGTGTTGCTGTATGAACTGAGTTGCTATATGAACTGAAATGTTGACACTCACTCAGTGCCAGCTAGCTAACCAGCTAGCTAACAAACAATACAGCGTCATTTTCTAAACTACCCTTATTCGCATCAATATCGATCGAGAACAGGATACCAACATACCCACCTCAAGGTAAAGAAAGGTAAAGCTGATTGCCTACCTCTTAAGGTCACCCATATATACAAAAACACATCATTTCCACACCTCAAATAGCAATCCTCTCGAAATCTCAAAGTAAGGTTTTACGATTCTACTCAATGCTATACTGCACACTACCACAGAAGATAAGATATGTAGAACCACGCGCTATCCACCTTCTTCTCTTCTTTGGGCCTTCGCGCGTTACTTACTTACTTATCTACTTACTTACTTACTCACGTGGGTAAGGACTTTCCCGTAAATACAGTACGTGTCATTCATTCATCATGTAAATTATCCACAAACGCTGGATGGACTATCTCTTTGTTTGCTACCAATTTAGCAAAACACCAAGTACCTTCCTTCTCATATATACCTACTGCACTCAGTATCATCGAGCAAAGATACCTAAGATATGTTACATGTAATAAAACCCCTCATCCCATCTTTCAATCACGCATGCAATCGTACAGACGGTAAAGAACATACCTACCTACCTGAATTTGCTCTCCGTGCAATCAATGCCTTGGATACAAGAAAGAGCGTTACTCGTATTTTTCTAATTTCCAAAAAGTTTCATAGATATTTTGATGATTAGTCAGTCGTCCATGACCCCTGGACGCGTGGAAAATAAATGGACTGACTGTATCGATTGCGTTTCAGGATTCGAGTGTAGGAACGATGATATCACGATATGGCTTGCATACGGATTTGTGAATGAGTGAGCGAGTGAGTGAGAGAGGGAGTGGGTGGATTTACGAGTGAGTGTATATTCAGCCACAACAAGCGGTACTCCTCCCCTCCCTCTACGACTGCCATGCATACCTACCACCAAACTATCATACCATGACATCTTGATATGATGTGATGTGATATCTATATCGAACATAATACACAGCAGCTAGGATAAACAGACCTACCTCCACCCTCCTTCCCGGAAAATCCTTCCTTCCACAACTCCACAACTCCACACCTCTATACTACCTCCTCTTTCCCCCCTCCTCTATATATAGCCACAGCCCAAGACGGTGACGATGTACTTCTAGACATACCCACCCCGGCTTCCCATTCCGTGACAACGCTCGTGCTCGTGCTCATGCTCGTGCAGCCATGCTTGTGCAGATACTTCACTTCAGCTCAGCTCAGACTCAGACCCAGGCGGGGGTCGAGGGGTAATTAAGCATCCATCTACCATTTCCTCAATCTCATCAATCTCAAACAAAACTTTACAGGAACCGACTCCATATCTCTTTCTTTCCTTCCTACATCCCGACTCCCGAAAGTCGGGGGATCTGTACCGCTCTCTCCATCCATCTATCTGCCTACTGATTCTATTCTTGGCATGCGAGAATGAGATACCTTGCTTACAAGTGAGAAGATCTCGACATCGGGATGGGATGGGTGTGCGCGGATATTGCTTTCTCGAACGTATCCCCTTCCATTCTCCTCATCTACCTACCTACTGCCGTCTTGCTGCCACCCCTCATTTACCAGGTCGGCATCGAAACATCCAGAGGCACTGCCCTAGAGTGAAAGGTAAATCTTGAAGGTTTTATCTAAATAGCATCAATACATGACGTCAAATCTTGAAAGGCAATATATGATGCGTTAAATCAGAAGTTTGCCTCCGTGCGGAGTAAATTGAGAGTAGTGAACCCTATCAATCTAATAAAGTAATCTATTCAAGTTTTGTGGTAACCAAACTCCAATCCCGATCCCTATCTCTGCCCAACCCAAACCCAAACTCCAGATCGATCCACCTGTTTTATTTTTTGGTTTATCTCCACGCCCAAGTCGCTTGGTCCTCAAACCAACCGACCGAGACCAAATCATCACTGTCTTCTTAAATCCAGTGTGGCCCATGTACTCACCTCGCCCACCCACCTAGCACAACTTTACCCTTCCCCCCACCAAATCCCTACCCAAATCTAACCCCTCCATCCTGCCCTCAACCATGCAAAGCTCTCCCTCAAGCATCAGCACCTCCTTCTCACCCAACTCCCTCTCCAAACCCACCACAGCCTGCTGCTCGTACTGCATATCCCCGCGATAAGGGTCTCTGGTCGTCCACCTAACCAACACACCCTTCTCGACCACAGCCTCCACAACACCCACCAGCAAGAATCTCGGCATGCGGAAACTTCTCAACGTTCCCGGACCTTGGAACCGGATTGCTTCATCGACATGGAAATAGGATTTGTTTTCCCCATTTGGATCTTTGGAAGTGTGATCGATGAAGAATCTTCCGTGGAATTGGTAAAGTGCGTCTTTCTTGAGTTTGCCACCGGTGTACCGTGCCAGGATATGGTTTGTGCATAGAGAAGTGGTCGATGAGTAGGGAGTCTTCCAGCATGAGATTTGGAGCTCCATTCCGTAGTAGGGATAAGCTGGGTCCAGATTGCCGAAGTTGGAATTGTCCCGCCAGCAATGGAGTACGGTGGCATCGAGGCCGATGGACATGTTGGATACTGGATGGCCTTCCGGGGAGTAGGAGAGAATGGGGACAGGGGCTGGTGCAGGCATGGTTGATTTTTTGTACCGGAAAGAGTAAAGAATCTAGGACTTATGACATCGGCCGACGTGAAACGAGATGAAGAGATCAGATGAGAGTAGAAGCTTCGTCCAGCGGTTGTAAAGGGACGAGACGGAAAGACGACAAGAGGACGAGGACGAGGACGAGCAGGACGACACAATAGACGGAGAGATGCACACGCTGGCTAAGGAGCTGGAAACAAAGAACCCCCTTTAAGCAGCGCAAAACGACAGGGACTCCAGGACGGAATAGCAATAGCAATAGCAATAGCAATAGCAATAGCAATAGCAATAGCAATAGCACCAGGAACTCCAAAGGACTAAAGCACGCAAATGAGCTAGACACCAGACTCGAGTTAAGGACCCAGAACAGCTAACCAATACTCGATCGCAAGACAGAAGGAATAATTGATAGATATGATGATGGGAATAGAAGAAAGGCATTGCGGTATCAGCGAGCAATATATAGAAAAAGAAAAACTCTACTGCTGTACACCTACATTTCACCATGCCTCCCTTGTCCGGTATCGTTCGTCTGCAAGAAGCGGTGTGAAGGATTGATTGCCAGGAAGCGTGGTCCGTAAAAACTGATGGAGAACGTCTCTCCCCTTTATGTCAGACATCTCCATAGACCTTGCTCTGATTGATCGATTGATTGATCATGATTTGCTGACTGGGAAACGTCTGTATCCAGAATATATCCAGAATATCCAGATATGATGAAAGACGTTCCTTGGTAGTGGGAATCGCAAGTCGGGGACATAGACGGAACTGTCGGACAGGGAAGACGGCATGGGATGAGAGAAGCAAAGAGTTCAGGGGGCTTTCTTTCTTTCTTTCTTTCTTTGGCCGACGAGGCTGAAGCGGAGGCGGTGAAATAAATAAATTTTACGTAGAGGGAAGGCGAGGCTGTGAGAAATTCATACCAACCAGCTCAACTGAGGGTGAACACACCATCATACATTACTATCAATTACAGTACTCTTCAATCCACAACATCAATCCCAGCATTGTTACTTGTATGACTAGCATGCGATACAACCGCATCCCATAGATCACCACACGCGCATTGTACAACACCCACCCCGAATCCGCGATTCAACCTCCCAGATACCGTCAAGCCTCCACCCCCAGCCTCGAGTCACAATGGACGACCTCTCCTCCCTGTGCACAATCTGCCACATCGAACCTCCCATCTACACGTGTCCACGATGTAATCTCCAAACCTGTTCTCTCGCCTGCTCCAAACGGCACAAAATACGCTCCATGTGCAACGGCATCCGCGACCCTACCAAATTTCTGCCGATTGAACAAGTAGCAACGCCCTGGGGAATCGACCACGATTATAACTTCCTCCACGGCATCGAAACGAGTGTGGCGAGGAGTGAGAAGGTGTTGATTCAGGATCTGGAATTGATTTCGATAGATGAGATGGAGAGAGCAAGGACTGGAGAGTCAATACAAGAATACCGGAGGAGGACAGGGAGGGGGGAGAAAGAGCTCCCCGGGGAAGCGTGTATAGAGCGCGACCTGAAGTGGGCGAATATAAGGGTTATGAAGGCCCCGAAGGGGATGAAGAGGAATAAAGAGAATGCGACGGGCTGGAATAAGAGACAACGATGTATCATATGGCAAGTTGAATGGATTAGAGAGGGCAAGGAGAGGACGCTGTTTAGAGCGATGGGCAATAGACCGATAGGAGAATTTTATGAGGCAATGGTTGAGGAGGAGAGGATACTAAACATGAGTGAAAAAGAGAGGAGAGAGAAGAAGAAGGGGGAGAAGAGGAGGAGAGCAGATGAAGTCAAACGGAATTTAGCGAAGAGGGCGAGGGGCGAGGAGGAGAAGCTGGATATGACGAGTGTGCCGATATTGCAGGACCCGAAAACTGGAACGTGGAATGTGGCACCGGTATATTCTGCGCGGGAAGAAGTTGCGAACTCAGAAAGAGAGGACTCGATAGCCATGCCACCGCCGCCCAAGCCCCGGGACTACAAATTCTATCTCCATCGTCCATTAACACCAGCTTCCTTCCCGAAAGTTTTGGCGCCGATATCACATAGCAAACCTCTTACAGAACAACTGCGGAAACGAGAAGTTTTGGAGTTCCCGACGATACATGTCTTCCCGAGCAGTGCAGAAACCTTGCCGGAGGGTTTCATGTTGGAAGAGGATTTCTTGAAAGCGGTCGCGGACGGGAAGAAGGGAGTTGGGAAGAAGATGGAACAGGATGTGGAGACGGAGGATGAGGATAGCACGGATAGTGAAGATACGAGCAGTGGTGAGGAGAGTGATAGTGAGGAGTCTATGGAAGATGGGGAGATTGCATAAGACTGTGTCTTTGCACAGAATGGTGTTAGGTTAGAGACGACAATATTGTATACCCTTGTACTGTAATCAATTTGTCAATACAGCTTTCAGATGAAGCTCATATCCAACTTTCTTTCGCATACTGGAAAAGGCCAGGTCGAGACTACCACCTACCTACCTGTCAGCTCAGAAACACTACACTACATATCCAAGACAAAACTAAATCAGCCCACACCGTTAATCACAATGAATCAATTACTCCCTCTCAGCCCCATTCATTTCTTTCTAATCATCACCCACCCAAGAATCCCATTTCCCCAAAGGAACCAAACAACCTCAAAATATTTCAGACCCACAACACGCAACGAACCCTTTCCACTCATCCATCCATCCAGTGCCACTCACTACGTAGACAATGCAGACCGGTCCGCCCGGTCCATCCATCTGAGGATCCGCTCATCCATCCACAATTATCCAAATCACCAATTCCTTTTACGAGATTGAGAAAATGCGACGTGCAACAAAACCTTT